>OMLM01005012.1:2278-17466 GCA_900302695.1 Helostoma temminkii
TTGCTTGCTCTTCTGTTTCATCTCTCTCCATTGAGTAATACAGCTCCAGAGCTGTAGAGAGCTTTACAGCATACACTCACATGGTGTAATTCAACACTCTTCATACCCCAGCCCTGCATGGTCTCTTGGGGCACTGAATCTAATCCCGCTTCCCTCTTTCTACTCTCTCAAACTTGCTCATTCGCTCACCACACCCTACTACCCCAGAGCCTGATATCACTAGTGCATGCAAAGGCGCTCCAGTCCGCACAGTCGTAAAGCTGGAGCGCTTAAGTTATGTCTCTCTCTATTGTTCTTTGGTGTAAAAGCTGCTAACATAGCAGACAAAGGGCGGAACTGAGATACAGACACACACACAAGGCTGCGCACATCCATCTACATGTACTGGACAGCTGTAGGGAGAATTCTTTTAGCACATCTCCCACTAAAAGGTATATAAAAAAAATTGTTTCCTCAAAATAAACTTCATACAGAGCATTTCAGTTCTAATACTTTACCAACTGTAGTCTTCAATAGTTTTTGGCTTTTTTTTTTTTTTTTTTGAGTAACTGTTTCCAGTTTTGCGCTAAGCTATGCTCCAGCTGACTCCAGCTCCATTGTGATGTCAGGACACGAGAGAGTATCTAACTCTCATCAAGGAAGCAGATTAGCATACTTTTTAAAGTTTGAAACTGTTCCATAAATAACTTAAAGTAAATACATAGATATTAGTATTCAAGATTTCATTCTTTACTCTTCCCGTGTTCCTAAATTGACTGTTTGTTTTCCGTATTTAAATAACATAAAATGTTGACATTTAGATTTTAATTAAGGGGCTGGCAGACCGCTGCCTGCATAATCATACCTGCCAAACTAATTAAAAACAGAACTCCCATTAATATTTTCTGTGTTAACAACATTGTATTACCTCATCTCATTATAACATTGCAAAAGTGTGAGTCTGTGTGATTGTGTATGATCCTGCACTAGAGTAATTTAATGGTGGAGCAGGTACACTGTTGTAAAAATGTGGTGTGTAAACTGAGACATTTATTGAGTTTTCCACACAAACTTCTCCAGAAAAGGAACACTTGCTGTGGTCTGCACAAAGAAGCTTCTAATTCTTCTACAGCGTGATTAAACTTCCTCTGTGAGTATGTGTGTGTGTGAGAGACGATTGTGGGGTGCGGTGGGTGTAAGAGGTGTTTCCTGTTGGTGGGAGTGGGACAAAAATCTGTTTCCTCTGCTAAAGCCCTCTGCATTGTCTGAGGCTTCTGTGTTTTTTATAAAGCAGCACACACATAATGACCACAAATACATATACACGCAAATATTTGGTCCAAAAATAGAAAAAGTGGGAGCAAGAAGGGCAATAGGACAGGTCACAGACACTGTGTGCATACGCACCACAACTTCTTATCTGTGACCTGCCGAATTGTCCAGGGCTGAAATAGCTTTGATAGTGCTGACACATACACTGACAAAAGCCTGGTCTCTGATATAATGAGTGTGTGTCCACATTTCAATGTGTGTGTTATAGGGAGTGTGAGTGTGTATAAACAGCCTGTGGGGGAGATGCTGGCCTTATCTGCTGTCCATTCTGAACATTCCGTGACAGCAGCAGTTTGGGAGTATCTCACTATGTTGAACTGATATTTTTGCTGAGTTTAATGTTGTTGTGTGGAAGTTAAACATTGTGCACCCATAGTGCACGATTCCCATGAGTTTGGGTGATGGTTAGTGAGAGCTATGTAGTGATTCAGGTTGTAAAAATATTATTCCTTAATACATTCATATCAGTGTGATGCTTCTGATACATCTATAACTATGAATTTGGGGAAGAAATTGAATATCTCGCTGTGTGTAAATATGCCTCATCACTCACTGCACAATCTGTTGTAGCCAGATGGTGTAATTTGCAAGTCAGTGTGAGGGTAAGAATAAAGAAGTCTCTAAAACAAAGAAACACAAGCTACATCTGCAGTGAATATATATCTAAGGTGATTTAAACTGACCTAGCACATGGTTTCACAGGAACACATGTTGCAAATGAAACTGAGGCTGTACAATACAGAAGGTCGACACTTTCTTCTTCATTCAATAACCTGATTCAGGGATTCAAGGCTGCATATCTTCTCTGGAAATGAGTCATATAACTCAAAACATGTGTCCAGCAGCCACAATTTAGCCCATAAAAGTGTTAAGCAAGTAAAGGCGTTGGTGGTTTTGGAAGGTAGAATGCTAAACTGTGCAAAGATTTTGGATGCATCTTGTTCTCAGTGACGCAAAGTTGCAAAGTACAGTAGGTCTAAACTGTTGCAAACAAGCCTTCAACCTGCTTGTAGACAATATGCTGTGTTTGTGTGTTCTTTCCAGGAGTGTAACATAATTACACTTAAGACAGAAGGATGATTAGGGCGTGTACAACATGCATGCCTAAGTTAGTATGTGTATACCTTAAGATGCTGTAGTTGCCGTCGGTCATCATCCAGCTGCCTCCTCTTGTTTTCAATCTCTGTCTGCTTCTTCCTTTTTTCCTGTAACAGCACAAAAATCAATCCACATTCATATTCATAATTCCAATGTTTTCAAACATATTTGTAAATTATTATCATCATTATCAATTCAAAAACAGTTGGAACATAATGGTAGTGCTAATGATTTATGATTATGTGTAAGTTAACTGCACTTAATAGAGCCAGTAAGAACAGATGCATTTTGATTGTAGATACAGTGTCTTTATAGGCAAACATTGTCCAATTAGGACAATTTAAAAGTCCATTAGGGAATCATTTTTGCATTTTGTCCAAATGTTGATAGCAACAGTTTGACAGGCCAGAGGTATGAAAGATCAACACAGAGAGCACAGGTAAAGAGAGGCACAGGGAGACACAAGAACAGACAGATAAGGCAGCTGTAGCTTTTACATTAGCTTTCAACGTCCACTAATGGGTGAAGGAGATGGGATCTAAAAGGCTGAGTCATTAAAACAGTCATATTCTGACAAGGAGCAATAAAGCAATTTCTTGTTTCCACAACTATCAATTTAC
Source organism: Helostoma temminkii (assembly GCA_900302695.1). NCBI lineage: Eukaryota > Metazoa > Chordata > Actinopteri > Anabantiformes > Helostomatidae > Helostoma > Helostoma temminkii. The sequence goes on from OMLM01005012.1 coordinate 5,308, forward strand.
ATTGATGTGCATTTCATGTGTGTAAGTGTTTGTGTGTGTCTGTGTACAAATAACTTACAGCAATGGCCTGGAGTCTCTCCTCTTGTGACACCTCAGACATCCTGATGGAGAGATTTAGGGAGAAGGGGAAAAAGAGATAGAGGAGAACAGAGTTACAACCACACATGACACGAGACGTTACACACAGTGACAACCTTTCTTGTCTATAGCTTTCATTCACCAGCCATTTACCTGCCAATGACTTTCCAGTGACTGAGGTTAAATATCTGTCTGTTTGCACTGAGTGTCAATGCCATTTTCTTGTCAGGGAGAGTCAGTGAAGGCATGCAAATGTACTAGAAGGGCACTGCTGGAGATTCCTGCTCTAATAGGTTCCAGACCAGAGCTTCAGGATGGAGGATGGACGCAAGCAGAATTGAAGCCACAAGGGAAAGACTGTGACTTTGGAAAATATCATGGCTCAAAAAAAAAGGTCAAATATGACATCTTAACTCAAACTTTATCCTATTTCTGTAGTTATTGGGTGATATATAGATAGATAAATGGTAATCCTCCTAAGTTGCCCATAAATCCTAAAAGAGAAATATCAGCCTATTCAGCTTCATGCAGTGTGACAATATAGATATATGGGGCATCTTCTACAGTCAAAATGGTGTGTGCTTAATGGAGTACTGTGAGTGCAGTAACATTTGTTAGATGATAATACTATCATGATGATAAAACTTATATGTAATTTCTTTAACTCTGATGTTTTTCTTTGATAATGAATTTGAGTTTTATGAGGAAATCTACCTGTGAAACTATATCATGTACAATAACTTCAAGAGGGGTGGGTGGTCACCTTATTGAATTAAACAAGGGAAACAAATTATTCAAATTAGGGGTAATATGTCCCCACCTCCACATAAGATTACCCTTTCGTAGAATAATTTTGCTAAGAATGTCTATAAAACTGAATATGACATGCAATGTGGCCCTAAATTGAAAGCATTTTTGCTTTGCATACATTTTATATACATTTTTAGTATTCCCAACTCAGACTAGTATCTCAAGTTGTTTGTAGGTATTTAACAAAGACTTTGCAGATGATGTATTAAACACAAAATGTATCCATAACATTGTAGCAGCAGTGTGTTTTTTCTAACCAAAATTGTATCATAACACAAAGGGCATTCCACATTTCTCTGGGCTGTTCCAAACCAAACCCTTGCAAAAGAGCTATGACAAAATATACATGTCTGACCACCCACCTCTCTTAGTAAAATGTGTTAAACTCCCTCTGATGAGTGGCCAGAACCCAGACTGTCAGCATTTGAACTTGCTTGCAACATTGCCCAACTAAGAATTCACAAAGCTTGGATTGTTAGAAAAAGCTCAACACATACATATATAATGTCCTTCCTAACTTGTCCGTGTATCAGGTTTGGTCTAATTGCATTTTTTTAAATTTCTCATCCCAAACTTCTCATTATTCTCATCTAGTAAAATAACAAAATTTTTTTTCATGCTTGTTAGTTCACAGTCCAATCACTGAATTTGCAGGGTTCAGTTGCAGTTTCTAGCTTTTTTCCACAACTGTTCTCGACTCTATCACAAAGCCACATCACCATCACATGGTGCCCCTTTAGAGAAAAAGTAAAACCACAATCATCTGATCAACCCAGCAAGTACACACATAAACACACTGTCTAGACACATTCTTTTCAATTTTTGCCTTTAACACTGATCCAGCACAAACAAGAAAAAGACATCTTAAGATACACTAGGTAAAATAAAAGAATAAGAATGCTAGTAGAGTCAAAAATAAAATACACCTTGACTATTGCCAATAATAAAATACAGCTCCAACATTAAATGTACATAAGGTTGTGAAGACATTATTCAAATACAGTTTTTGTTGCGCTCAGGGAGTGTTTTATATCTTATATTCTTTCTAAACCTCGTTCCCCTCCCAACCCTCAGGTTACAGTGGAAGTGAAGTAGTTGACTGAGCATCTGGGAAGTCATCTGGATCAGTTCATCAGTGGTATGAAGGAGGCCTGGAAGGACTGGGTAAACCCTGTCTGTTATTAAATGACTGACCACCCTGACCTGAGAAAGGTCATGAGCATAAGTAGAGTGGAGGCAGCACTTAACCTCAGTTTAGCTGTGACAAGCTGTGGCCAAAACTGCATGGAGACAAGCACGGAAAAAGTCATGTTGTTGTACCAAATTATCTCAATTACCTCTGTTAGGGCCAGCAGGTGTTAAAATGTTGTTGTATTCCCTGAATAAATTAGCATCACTTTAAATCCCAGATTGTGCATACTCAAGTGATTATCGGAAGCAACTTGCATAGGAGTTTTAATATCAGACTTGCTATTTTTATGAAATAACCTATTGGAATTTTTTTTGGAACTACTTTATTGGTCCCCACATTGAAAATGTTGCTGGACTAGTGCACATGGATGATAGTGCTACTACAGGGTCTCAGTGTCTTCCAAGGATACCTTGACATGACAGGAACCAGCAGTTGCACCACCAACCTTAAGGTTCACGGACGACTTCTCAACCAAATGAGCTGTAGATTCTCCTACCGTGCTGGAATATTATGGGCCTTTATCCTGCTGCCTTTCTCATAAATCACGGATGAATAAAGAGAAAGGAAAGCAGATGCACAGACATTTATCTTTGCAGCATAGTTAGAAGAGTAATTACATTAATGTCTGAGAAAGGAAGACATGCAGGGACAACAGCAGATGCACACAGACAGGCCAGCAGAGACAGAGATAAATATAATAGATTGGCAGTATTAGTCAGACACGCCTGAGCGAGGAAGTGGTCACTTAGCTGACAGACTACAGACAAACAACAAACTAAAAGTAGGGATGTGTTTCACAATATGTCAGAGCAGGTGCATGGCCGAAGAAGTCAGGGATACTGCACAGTCCTATTCCTTGTTGAGTGCATCACTGCTGTAGCATTTCCAGGAACACATTAACTGCCTCTATGGAGCACTGACATCCTCTTCTAATAGCATTGTGTTCATGGTCACTTTATACTATCTGCACTAAAATCCCCTAAAAGTGATTGTCCTTATGTCTATGGAGCTAAATGAATAATGATCCTGCATGAGGATCTTTGTTTAAATATCATCTAAGTAAGAAGAAATTATTTTCTCACCAACTAACAGCATACAACAAACCCAAATGAGAAGCACAGTATTTACTGCTTAGGCTATATACATATTTTCATTGATATTTTGATTGTTGTGTCCATCTCTCACTGAAACATGACTTTATTAAGGAACCAAGTTTGTTAAGGTCAAATATTTTGAAAGGGCAGTTAAGAAATGTATTAATGTTTTATGTTACAGAGCCTAAGAGTAAAAAGGTCAGCAAGTACATGTAGTAATGATCTGTACATGAGAGTAGTCACACTGTGTGACACCGGGGCAGCAACAATATCTCTATCTGTTGGCACTAATGGCTGATTACACCAGGTCTCAACCCTCCCTAATCTGAGATTATCTTAAACAAACACCACAACAACCTTGAATTGGACACTGCTGGTACTAATCCTGTCCCCAAAGCTCACACATAGTCAGATGAACATATTTATTAAAGCATGTTTTATAGAAACCATGCTTAATTAAATAGTTCAGTGGAGGAGACTAGCAGCCATACAGAAGACACTGAGGAAGATAATGTTAATTTTATATTATCCAAACTCTTATGGCAGATGCCATAGTAATGGTCTATTAGAGTGTGGTATTGTTTGAATTTCATAGTTTCTGATCCCAATTCCAATTAATCTTGACAATTCCCTGTTTCGATTTCAAAATGGTTTAAAAAAGAGGCTAAAATGTTAGATTAATATATGTATTCTTTCTTCAATAATTCATTAACTGAACATTAAATGCAGCAGTTTGGCTGATGAAGCTGTAATATCCCTGCCCTCTTTAGCTCTCTGAGCTCTGAGACAGTCTAATAGCACATTTCTTTTCTTCTGAAAAGGAAATGTGTTCACTCAGGTGCTAATTTGTACAATTACATACCTTTTAACGGTTATTGTGCAGTCATAACAAAACTCCTCAATTCACAAGCAAACACACTCACAAAAATGAACTGTAAAAATGATAAGATTTGAGAAAAAGAAGAATAAGAAAAAAATATAAGTTAAGAACAAATTAAACTACTAATTACTCCTAAAATCTAGAAACTTCCCAGATGTGAACAGGATCATTTCTGGCTATTCTTGGATGAGATGGCATGCAGAGAGCTACGCAGTAGTGTACTTCTGTTACCATGTACTTTTTCACACAGTGGTGGATCATTTACCTGAGTAAAAGTAGCAATACCACAGTGTAGAATAAAGTACTCAAGTAAAGTAGACTTTGCTTGAGTACAGTACAGTACCTTCCTCCACTGCAGACACAAACAGTAATACACTATAAAGCACTGTCTGGCACAGTTATGTTTCCTCTTCAGAAAGAATGATGATGTGAAAACGACTCTTGAGCTTAATGACCCAAGCCCTGCATTGGAAAATTGAGACACTGTGGAAAAGGAAACTAATCTCAAATCCCCCTCACACTTGCACTGGTTGAGTGCAACTTCTTTCTCCATTTCTCTGCTCCCCACTTCCACTGCTTCCTTCCTTCAGGCCAAAAGAGCACAGGAACAGCGATACTCTTCCCGCCTTTCTGCCCCGGTCACACACACACGTTGACACACACAACGACCAACCAACCACCACCACACAAGCAGCTCTGTATGTTTCTATCTGGAGCACAACACACATTCTCCAACACATAAACAGAGCTGTGCCAAAAAAAACTAGAAGCCATCAGCTGAGGTCACATGTTAGTATTCCAGGAGGCAGAGGGTAAAACTCCTTTCCCTGTTGAGGTCACCAATAAATAACAGCTCTGTTACTACAGAAGAGTGTGAAATACTCTGTAACATCATGTTGAGAGAACAAATGAGAAAACAACAAGCTGACATGTTGGGTGGGTTGAGCTGATCAAAGAGCAGTGAGAGTCAGTTCTGACATTGCACTTGTCCTATTATTTACAGCCCTCAACAAGATAATGAACTGTGACTTTGCGTTGTTATTTATTATGATGTCAAACAGATAAAAATAGAGATCAATCATTTAGAGTACTTAGTTAGCACTGCACATACATAATGTTTGGGAACAAGAATATTATAGCTCCGTTGGTAGAATAGTCGTCTGTCAATGCTGGAGCTTGTAGTTTAATTCCTTGTCTTCCTGGCTACATGCTGTGGTGTCCTTGGACAAGACAGCAAAAACTCATAGTACCATGATTACCACAATTAAATAAAGTTCAAACACAGGTTAAGGTTGTAAACTGTATGTCTGTGAAGATTCTCAGCCATCCAGGTGATACACAGTACACAGCATCTCTGATGTGGATGATAGGTCAGTGATAGTATGTTTGATAGTCAGTTGATAGTATATTGGATCTACAATTTGGTTCACTTATGAGAAAATCCCAATTTAGACATTGAAGTTGAGAAGGATGAGGGTGTTCTGATATCCAGTTGTGGATGTAGTCCACCAGTAGTCCATCCAAAACCCTGGTGTGTGGCATGCAAAGACAATGTACTGTACAAAGTATTTACTATAAGACAATATAGCGCCACCTCTTTGTTGATGTCGAAGTGGGGTTTAAAAAAAAGCAGTGAAGTTACTAGAAAAACAACATAAAGAACAAGATGATATGTTTGGTTTAGCTGCAAAAGCAAATCTGCAACTGGTAATCTTGGCAAAAGAGCTCAAATCTGGGTGCTCCATAGGTCAATCCCTGCTACTGCTTGCTATGAAACAGCTAAGATAATATAAGTTTAACATAACTTTAATGTTATGTGTGAGCAGTGCAATAAGAATCCCATAACTTATTACCTGGTTGTGATAGAAATGTTTCTGTGTAACACAAAATGCCTGATTGTGACACTAGCTATTAATTTTTAAAGATGTTTTAGAAGGTTAAGAGAGTAAAGAAAATGGCAGTGTCTCTAATAATTGACTTTTACCTCAGTGTGCATCTTTTTGTGAAAGCTTTGTAACAGCATTAGCATCAACATGACCTGCTGACAGCATCTCTTTTATGTTTGCAGACAGTCAATTTCCATAGTGTACTTTATCCGTGTACTCTCTGCCTCTCTGGTCAATCAGCAAACTATGTATATATCCGGATATAGGAAGCCTGTGGACTTGCATTATTGGAGCAGCCTTTCAATGTTAACACAGGAACCATTAGGCAAAATAGGTGCCTCCCCTTATGACAAGAGCCCGAATCCCACTTAAGCCTCTCAAGAGGCTCAAGCATTGTTTATGCTTATGTACAATATTAGTCTATACAATCTGTACAAGGATTATAAAAAAACCTGCAAGTTTTAATATTCATTCTCGTGAGGAAACGTGTGTATGGATGATCACGCTGTGCCACTTCTCAATAGTACTTTTGATTTCATCTTTGCAACAACACTTATGATCATCATATGAGCGTGTGGGTTTGCGGATGCTTTGGGTGGAGTGAATAAGACACACAAACACACGCGCGCGCACACACCCAGTCCAATTCTCTGTGAGATTAAAACGACTTAGTGGCTAAAAATGACAGTTTATCAGAAGACAGACTACCTCCTGGGAAGTGAGTGAGAAATTCAAATCCTCTTTTCTCTTATCTGGCATGACAGAGCAGCAAGGAGGGGATTGGTAATGAGACATAGAAAAAAAGCAAAAAAAAAGGTGACTATCCAGGAGGAAAAGGGCAGGAAGAGATTAATATAAAGAGAAAAAGCTGACAGAAAGAGGCAGAAAGGTGCACTGAATCACATTATCTAATAATATCTCACACCTCTAGTATATGCCCAGATGTTGCTCCTTATCGTTCTGCTTGCCTGCTGAGCAAGCTTTCGCTTCCTCTTTTACCCTATCATACAATCTCTCAGCACAAAAGAGTAACAGTATGGGCTTCTGTAATGTGTGTCATTTACTTTCCAAGAAGAGCCTACTGATCTGATTTTATAACCACTGCATAGATAGTTTCTTAATGACAGCAAGGCCTGTGAGGGTAATTAGCAAAATCCATCACTCTAGAGCTGCTCGCTCAGGGCAGGATATAAACGTGTGACAGGCGTTTTGTCCTCTTGCAATGATGCTGTAACAAAACGAAAACAAACCACTATTTAACCACTAAACCACAATTTTAAATCATCAAACATAGAAGAAGTTACCTTTGACCTCTTAGCATTTTCGTTAAACCTGCATTAACTCATTTTTTGGCAACTTGGCATCAGCACCACCAATTTGCACATAACACAGATATAAACTGGTTAATAGACCATTGCCTAATGACTAATCCAACACATATGGAGCTACGTCAGTTGGAGATGTGTTGGATATATTATGAATATGTGGCTTGAAATTGTCATCTCAGTGGGACCTGACAGAGTAAGTGAGCACTGGTTTGTAGTGATTTATTTATATCTTTTTTGTTTTAATAACAGCAGCAACACAATGCTGTGAACTCTTTTGACTATAATATGAATTAATATGAACATCTTAGCCTGGTGATTTCTATTGGCAAAATCACAGCACAGTGAATGTAGTTGTTAGTAGAGAATTTAACATAGTCATTCCACCTAATTTTTCACTGACACTCCAGCATTGGGAATAAATAGCTTTCTGGCTAACGGCTTATTCATCCTATCTAAACTGGTGAAAGCAGATACATCCCAGAGCACAGCCTGCCAGAACAGCAGACAGCCATCAATACACACACATGCACTACCCATGTTTTTGTTTCTCTCAAATGTACATGAAAAGTCACTAAACATGCTTAGCTGTGCACCAGTGCAAACACACACACACACACACAAAACACACACGTTGACAAATGTGGCTGTCCAGTGCCATGATGCAGAATGATGATTGGCTCGACAAGACAAATGCTGTCAGCTCTGTTGTGAGTTGCTGACACAACACAGAGCAGCCAACTGAATATAGACCCACAGCTCACACATTGACATGCTGAGGCCTATGTTGGACTTAACATGTCTCCTGGATACAATCAAATGACAGAAAAATACAATGTGACAGAAACATGAAGCTAATATTGTAATTCATTCATGTCTTCCACAAATATTTGTACCAGTAAAAACACACAGTCTTTAGTGTGAGACTAATAATTTAAACAAACTCAGTATTTAATAGCGACTTTAGTAATGCACTATATTTTGATAATTGTTTATTTTATGGCTTAACATATATGCTCGAAGATCTAAATTCTGTAATAACCAATGATAAACTCCCATTACAATAAATCTGGAAAATGAGTAAAGACAACTAGACATCTTTCTTGTTGGTTCAATACGTTTTACTCTTCCACAAAACTCCTACCAACATTTCTCAGACTGAAGAAGCCACTTGAAGGAGTACTGAAACATTTCACAGAGCCAGAGCATTGTGATGTTTGTCTTCATTTTTCAAGCCTGTTTCCTGAACAGAGGTCACAATTTGTTTTGTTTAACGACTGTTGACGACAAACAGTCCTATCTTGTCCTTTTCTCTCAGATCTATCAATATTAGTGTGGCTGTAACAAGGCACAGAGCACAAAATGTTGCCAGTGCTGTTATTTACTGTTATTCCTTGCACTTGTCTTAACCTCCTTGACCACACCTTCTGACACAAAATGAAGTCACTTTGCTCCTTTTCAACATCAACTCTCATATTCACACCTGGGATGATATTACAAATGAATGACGTCATATGCAACCATCATCACTCACTTTCACTATACGTATTTTCTCACAGTTTCCAGAAATCAAACAGGTGTCAGTCCTGCTATCTAGATGGATAAAACAAAGAGCCGATGTCCTCCTGATGCCGACAACACTTTGAGGACTCACATTAATTTCCTCCAGAAATATAATGGCTGTGTTATGTTTATGGGACATGTTGTGATCACGCACTTGAAGGTCAACGAAGATGTTATCCACAGAAGTCAGGTCACTTCACAGGGCAGAAACCCGGGAGAGAAACAATGGAGACAAGACCAAACAAAAACATACTGTTTGTCTGGTTGTGCTTATACCTGCTGTGATCAAACATAATTACAAAAACAGAGTAAAATTAATGGAGTTGGTCCATTGACATTGTTCTATTTAGAAACAGAAATAGAAACGGATACAAACACGAGAGTACGTGATACTCTAAGAGGATGGAGAAGCCAGACTCTATCACCCATGGCAACCTAAGATGAAATTAATCTCAGCTAAATCTCAGGCGGTTAGAGATGCACTGCCTCATTTCCTGCCACCCTAAACCAAACTGCCTGGTCCACTGCACAGTGTAAATTCCAGACATGAGTATGTAATAGCCAAGGTTTATCAGCTCATGCGCCATGTTAGAGCAGACTGCTCACATCACAACACACCATACAATACCCTGTTACGCTCATCTCTTCTCCTCCACAAGCTGCAGCCAGTCAGCATCTCTTACCCGCGCAGTGACGGCCATGCACGGCTGGCGCCACTGGAAAATCACCGTCGATGCAAAAACAGACATCCTGAAACACCCTCCACGCAAACAGATCGATATTACATGATGGATCATCAAAGGCATCCGCGTAAACATGTCGCTGTGTTACACCTGTCGGCCTGGTTGTACCGTGGCTTGGAACTACGGTAAAGCGGCCCTCAGGGCATGAGATAAAGGATGCTGACATGACATAATAATGCAGCTATGTTTTTGTCTATATTCCACCTCCAAAGCAGCGCCTGCCTCCACCGTGAGCTTGTTTTGATTGTGCACCCTTTAAATGACGCTGCGCCTCTCGCAATTAATCTCATGTTAACGCAGCGATCATCATAGTGTTTACAGTGAGACATTTCACTACTATGCTGCTGAAGATGCGGTCAGTATGTCTTTTTAAAAGCTTCCTGTCTCCACCTGTCTGTCATACCTCATGTCCCCAGGATAAGGATGCTGCCGAGGTGGAAGCTTAAATATTGCGCCGCTGGACAAATCGCCAAAAGCAGGTCAGCCACAGAAAAACACGGCCACAACCACCGCAAAATGCATCACGACTTACTCAGTTGCTGATCCCTTTCCGCCGCAAACGTCTTCCAAACTGGGTGTCTTGTTGTTTATTTCTGAGCGTCAATTCGGAACAGTCTAACACCCCTTCCTCTCCACCTCCTCCTCTTCTTCTGGCTGGCACCCCTTCTGTTATTGCTGAGGTGATGCCGCGGGCAGCTTGTGCGCAAAGCCCGACTATAATAAGACCCCAATAGTTTCCTCTCAGGAGAAAAATAAGAAGCGCAGAACGAACTTGGCTCTGCTGTTGGTGTAAATCTCATGGGCGGTGGGGCGTCGTCTGAAGCAGGTTGTAGTCTAGTTAGTGTAGGGGTGAGAGAGTGAGAGTCAGAGTGGTATGTGAAGGGGAGTGCAGAGGGGAAAAGGATACGCCTCCCCTTGTGGAGATAAAGGGGGCCCTGGCTGCGCGAGTTGACTGAGATATAAGTCCTCCTCTCCAAACGGGGGCCCTGCTGGCTCTCCTCCAGCCTTATCATATGACGCCTAAGACACCAGGCTCTCTGCTTCAGGGCGCAGAGCAGAGGTGTACGTGCTCTGAACTGGGATCAAAAGCAGTTGTCATGGAAAAGCAGAAAGGACCATTCTGCTAGTTGTGCTGCTCCATGTGTCCATCTAGTGGCGGAAAGTCAAGGCTCCTCAAGACGTTTTTACATCCGCGTTATGTTACATAAATAACATTAACTTAAAGGTTTACAGGCTTCTCAGCTTCTAACAGTGGGAATGTTCAATTATCGATTTGCCATTTGTTATTAAGTAAGAAATGTATTAAATTACAATGATAAAACTTATTATTAGCTCATATATATATTATATACTACTACTATATATTATATTTGTTTTGCAATCTCTTTTTAATCACAGATGCATTTTCTATTTAACCTATATTATTCATACTTGCCTCCTGTCGTTATGTTGCACCTACACCAAACATCCAGCAGGTGGCAGTCGTGTTTTTTTTTCTCCCTTGTTTGATAATATTCTCTGCCAGTTCACTGAAGATGGTTGGAGCAAAGAGCAGCATTTTTAACACCCATTAGAACTTTGTGTTAGCCTAAGCATTACTGTGGTGATTGATATCTGTATTCAGAAAATAATACAGATCACTATATTATCACTAAACATAGATCAGTGTGCCCTCAGTGGCTTCTATATGTACTACCTAAGGGACAAAATTAACATGAAATGTTTGTTACTCATTTTTACTATATTGTTTTCTGTGATAACTTTTGTCAACACACAGGTCTCCTCTGCTCCCTGTAGTTGCAATCAGCAAAGGTGGTATGTAACAAAGTATTAACATTTTGTGTTCCTTAACTTTAACTTAACTACAGGCCAAAAGCAAATATTGTACCTTGCTTAAATACATTTATTTTACAGTGGAGTTACTAGTTATCTTTTGCAGATGCAGATTCTTATAAAAAATAATCAACTAATAAATGATGATGTATTATTATGGATTAAAGTAAGTGGTTAAAATCAGTTCCGTCTTCACCATCTGTGGTGTTCGCTCTACACAGTCGCTGGGTAACCATGAACCTTAATCTTTATTACTGTTGTTAATATACATTTTATTTGCCATAATTTTTCATCTGAGAGATGTCAAATACATTTGTACCAGACTTGCACATTTATATTATCAACAACATAAAATTCAATCTGGCTAAGAATTTTCTTGGTGCCACTGCCTATTTAAAGTAGATTTCACAAACTAAACATTAGATATTCAGTATTACTACTAGTTTTTCACTCAGTCACACTTTTGAATAAAATTTTTCTCTTAAATTCTAATTAGTGCACAGACATACGTGAAGGCACATTTTCCCGGTCAAGCATCTCTCGCCTCCATGAGAAGATAATAGACCAAACAAAGATAATATCTAATTAAAAATTAAAAATAATCTGAATTTTACATCTTCACATCAGAGAAATTGAAAGTCAGGTTATCTGTTATCAGCTAATAACAGCTTATAACTATGAATAAAAGTTTAATAGTGGCTTGCTACTGTACTTGTGAACTGGTTGCTGTGATTAAACTGGCAGGTGCACACCCA
>OMLM01005019.1:1655-14187 GCA_900302695.1 Helostoma temminkii
CAGTATTGTCATGCAAAAATGTAGCACCATTCAGCTGTAATCAAAGAAGATGGTACTTCAGTATAATAATAGTCAGCATAATGTTACACAAAGATCACCCGAGTAAATACAAATTGCAGTTTTTAAATTTATTAAGGGAAAAAAGGTGTCCTAACCTGCCTGGCCCTATGTGAAAAACCTTAAACAGGCCATTCATGCTTGAAAACCCTCCAATGTGACTGAATTAATAAGACTCATTGCCAGTTATCACAAAAGCTTGATGAAAATTTTAACTATAGGTTTGACTGTATTTAGAAGAGGCTGTTTTACACTTATACTAAAGAATAATATACTATACTAAAGAATATTAACCGTTCTGATGAGTCTCCTATACTTAGCATCTGGAATATCCATCCACTCAAAGACAAATGCTGTCCACGTCACCACAGGTGAGGTAAAGGTATTTGTGATGGTTTTGAATGGACTAGACTCTGATGCTGACAGTTACGACTGGGTTACAAGTGTTTATTAAATAATAAACACTTGTGGTCGGGCAAGGGAGACAGGAAGCAGAAACAGGAACTGGGGTCAGGACTCGGGTTACTTCCAGGAGACAGGTGATTATTGCAGAATGGGATCATATTTTTGACTCGTTTTACTGTAGAGGAGAAGAGGACTGGTAAGTATTGTCAGATTATGGCAGACTGGGTTATGGGCAGAAGTTACAGGTAAGTGTCCAAGATAGTGGTGGAAACAAGATTGCTGCATCCATAGAGTCTTTCAAGTGATCCAACAAGATATGTGCTTGAACAAAAACAGACATACTACACTATCCAAAACAAGAGTTATTCCCCCAAAACAAAGATCAAGTTCAGCTTAGGGAGTTTCAGAGTTAGAATAGAATTATTAGATTTAATAAGGCAAGATCAAGATCAGGGTCAGAGTCAGGTCCAATATCAGAGGCAGAGAGAGCATGTTTCAGGCATTAATAAATCCAATATGCACAATCCACAGACTAGGTAATGAGGTAATCCTATTTAGGCAAACTTACAATACAGAAAGGGCTAGGCAGGCTCAGGTTCTGGGACAGGCCCAAGTCAGGTTCCAGTTCTGATTTTGACTCAGGCAAGAGAAGACAAAGCTGGATGGAGAGTCATTTCAAGAATGAAAGCTAACAACGTGGCAAGGGACAGAGCACTGCAGACCTGCTTAAGTAGGAGCAGAGACACGTGATAGTGATCAGCCTAATTGGTCGAGCACTGGGTCAGGGAGAGAGAGAGTGAACAGGAAGCGATTGAATGAAACCAAATATGGACAAGACAGGAAGCCAGGCTGTAAACAGCCATTTGAAAATTTAAGGGGATAAATTATGATTAAGGGCAGCATGGTGGTGTAGTGGTTAGCACTGTCGCCTCACAGCAAGAAGGCCCTGGGTTTGATTCCTGGATCAGCCAGGGTCTTTCTGTGTCTGCATGTTCTCCCCATGTTTGCGTGGGCTCTCTCCGGGCACTCAGACTTCCTCAAACAGTCCAAAGACATGTAGTCAGGTTAATTAGAGACTCTAAATTACCCATAGATGTGAGTGAGAGTGTGAATGGTTGTTTTTGTCTATATGTGGCCTGCGATGGACTGTCCAGGGTGTACCCTCACCCTGATGACAGTTGGGATAGGCTCCAGCACCCCTGCAACCCCTACGGGGATGAAGTAGTTCAGAAGATGGATGGATGGAGTTATAATTAAACCTCCTCCTTTTTACTAGCAACAACAGCAACATTGGCCTTGTTCCAGATGCTAACTTCATTGCTTTAAAGAACTATTGTGCTTTCTTCTGGATTATTCTTCCTGGATTATTCTTTTCAAGGATCCTTCCATCACAGCACCTGGACTTCTTTCTATTAGGTTGAAACATTTCACTGCTCATCCAAGTAGCTTCACCAGTCTGGTGAAGTTACTTTGGTGAGTCAGGGGATAAGGATGAAATACATAACCTCTAAAAAAGTTACCACAGTTCAAAATCCCCAATAACCTGTTACTAACCTTGATGACTGGTTAATTTCAACAGCCAGTAATTTCATCATGCCCAACTACAATTGCCATTCTTTAGAAAGAGGCTGAAATAATAATGTGTGTTGCACTTTAAGTCGATTCCCATCAGTGTGTCACCTTGTTGACACTTCGGTGTGATCAGGAAGCTGAGGTCAGTTTAAGACTTCATTTTCCCGAAACATGACCATCGCAGCATTCCACAGTTCAGCAGAGGCAATCGAGAAGGGCAGGACATTTCCCTGTGAACCAGGGCATAAATAATGATAATAATGCCTTAATAATGCTTAGTAATTGAATCTGAACTGATGACAAGCCTTTGATAATCAATTGTAATTTTGTGAGGGTTTTTTTATGTACAGTGCATTTACATGTGATAGTGTTATTTATTATTTTAGCATATAGTGTAGCAATACTTTGAATAATACAAAACTTTAAGATAATGTTTAATACATGTAACAGCCTTTTTGATCCTACAGGGGTAATGCTGATGTAGATAACTACAGTATCTGATATTACTATGTGCCATTTAGACAATCAAGAGCTGCAGAAGCAGCTAATCTTGGTCAGACACCATTTTCCTACAACTTCTCTTTAGAGCCATCTTCTCTTTCATCTAGGAGCTGGTCTTTTTCCTTTCTGCCACACACGTGGTGGAGGATATCGTACTGATAGAGAAACGCTGCAGGCATAGTTATCCTTCATCTTCCAAAAGAAATGAGATGGGGGTTACAGGCCTTGGTTGTATATTGATGATTGGTGGACAATAAATGCACAGACTGTGCATTAATAGTGTATATATCTAGAAATGTCTCCCCAGTCATAAAAGACACCCTGTACATTAAAGTTTCCTCTTAATGGAGCAGGACAAATCATGATATAACTCCCATAGAAGCTACCGGTAGCAGAAGCTCATGGCCAGCAAGGTGATCCATGGCCATCAAGTGTCTGTTTACCTTTGAACTATCGTCTGATATTGTTCAGTTCTGTAGGCTGTTAGTAGCAATGGAATAGACACTTTCTCAACTATTGCGATGTGCTGACCCAGCACAGACTAGCCAACATTTAGTCACATTGCTACAGTATGTTGACTGTAGCCTTTAAACGTTCTTTCATCGTTTGAGCATCATGTTGCAAAATGAACCATTCACTTATCAAAATGACTGTGATATGATATATGATATAAGATATATGTATATGATATATACATATATATATATATATACATATATAAGATATATGTATATATTATGCTGTCTGTCCATCTGCCACAGACCATAGGATCATGTCTGTTAAATGACAGAAGTGACACATGGGAGAACATCACAGCTAAACAATACATGGTTGCATGAGAGATTTTTTGATGTTGACAAAAATCTGCCCAAAACAAACAGGCCTGACCAAGATCTGCATCTCACCTCTGAAAGAGGATCAGAAGTGGGATGCTGAGTGATCTGTTGACCTGTTTCATTGCGTTTTGCAGTTGCTTTTTTCAGTTGAGCTGAACATTTTCTATCGCAGTTTTTCTCGTTTTGTATGAGTACACTGATTTTCTTCATAGTGTTTCTCACTGTATTTAGTATTGAGTATAGGAGTATAGTACAAAAAATAGGTAACCTCTGTGTTACATATTCATGTAGTACTGTAAATGTTATTTCAGGATAAATACATTTTAAAAAAGTCCTTACACCATAATAAGAAAAAGAAAACCAATATCCTCACAATTTTTTGCATTTGAATATGCAACACAACTTTTTCACGCTAGTGTTTTGAACACACCAATGTTTACCTGATGATCTGTGAGACATAGGCAGATGATAGTTGTGTGCATAGTTTTTTTTTTTGAGAGAACATGTTTTTTGAATGTGTTTCATTTTGACGAAATAGTAAACTGTTGTGCAATTTCTCTTGAAAATCAGTGAGAAACTGAACAAACATGACTAACATAATGCAACATCTAATGACAATTCATTTGACTCTTTGACCCAAAGGTCACCACCCTCTCGACTGGCTAAAGTTACTGAACATGAAATGTCAAATACAATGTGAAATACTACACATGTTGAAACTATTATGATTCTACAAAAGTGGTCACTCCCAGTGTTTTTTTCTGTATAAAGATTAATAAAAGTATTCATCTTAAAGGAATCATTATCAGTAGAATACAATATAGTGAACATATTTTATCAACATGCTACTTTCTCTGTAACTAACTCAGATAAAAATTATGTCAACAGATACAGAAACAAAGATGCCAGTGTCTCAAATCTTTAAACTATTGGTGACACACTGCAAACACACACATAGATGCCCTCATGAGGGCTGTGGGCTTTTGGTAAGTGATGTCAGAGGTAATATAGGTGGGGCGACTGAGTGTTTTTGGGTGAGTGTGTGTCAGAGAGGTGGGAAGGCCATTGTTGTATAAATATAGGACTGTGAGGTACATCGAGCATGGAAACAAGAAGACACTTGGAGCAACGTTTTGCTAGACTGTGAAAGGAAGAAGCTCTACGATGGGTAACAGCAGAAGTAAGTGATCTGTCTGTCTATGTATAAATGTGTGTGTGTGTCAGTCTGTCAGTCTATCTACGTGTCTGTATTACAGTGTGTGTGAAAAATGTGCTGATGTACGGCTTGACACTTGGATGTGATATGACCCATCCTAATTCCTTTAACAAATACTCGACAAGCCTACGAAGGAATCATTCTGGCAAAACAAGCATACGTTTTAAAAAGTTGAAATTGAATCCATTTTATTTTAATTGCCAGAAACTCTCTTGCAGTGAGTTAAATAAGAAGATTCCCTTAAGTCTGAGCAGTAAATCTGATAGATCTGATAGTGATAGTTAGCTTAGAGTAGCATAAAGTTCAGAAATAAGGGGGCATAACATGCCATGTATGACAATGACATGCCTGCATCTCTACAGTCAAGGGAAAGTAAATAAAGATAAATATAATAATAAAGTATTAACAAAGAAAATTTTATTACAAAGAAGCTCTATGTGCTTTCCATTTATTTTAGTATATACTAGATATATATGATTCACTAAAATTATCCTGTATAGTTGAAGCTTCCTCAAGTTCAGTTCTGCCAGTATCTTTAGCAACCAGTCAACCACCTTCGTCTCTGCTGGCCCTGTTAGGTTTGATGATTAATGTGGATCTAAGGAGTCATGAAAACAACTTGGCTCACCGGACCCAGGAGATTGATCGGGAGCGCTTGATTGTCCGCAGAGGTCAACCCTTCTCCATAACATTGCATTGCGCTGAGCGTCTGCCCCCTGAACACCACCTAGAAATGGTCCTGCACCTTGGTGAGTACAGAATGTCTGACTGTTCAAAGTGCTTTTTACAGCTGCTAATATGATGTCAGGTAATTATAAACTGTAATTCTTCATTCATGATTTGACAAACAACAAGAAAGCAATACATTTCAAAAATATTCACTTTCATTTGAATTTTAAGACATTTACAACATTTATTAGCAGTTAATAGCTATACAGAGGCTTGTGCTCCAGGTTTCTGCCACATGAGTCACTAGGTGTTAGCCACAACAGAACTAAGCAGCCAATAGAAGAAGCCAGCACATATGAGCAATTTTAGGTTGTTCATTATCAACACTGATATTTTGCTAAGCACGAAAATAAAAAATGTTTCACGTATTTATACTAACCCTAATTTGGTTTTCATGTAACCTCATTTTAATTCATTATAGCAAACTGCATTTGCCACATCTTCCATTTTTCCTGAACCAATAACACATTTTTATTCTAACACTTTTGTGATTTGTGAGAACCAACTCTGTTGCAGAGGAATCTGCCAGCATGGGCCAATCACTACAGGGGGGTTCTTTAGGGATGAACAAGAAGACAAATTAATGGTTCAAAAATCTATTTTATGATTCTTCTTAGACAAAAAAGATGAGGTGGTGATCAAGGTTCAGAAAGATCGTGGAGCTGGAGACAAGTGGTGGTTTAACCAGCAGGAAGCACAGGATGAAATAGTGCTGACCCTGCACAGTCCAGCGGACGCCATCGTTGGCCCACACTCTCTGATTGTGTTGCTGATGTCATCAGATGGACAAATTTTACAAAAGACGGACAGCATTAATTTCCACCTGCTCTTTAACCCGTGGTGCAAAGGTAAAAGATAAAACAACACACTATGTACTGTTTCCTTTCTCTGAGAGTTAAGACAAACTGTGCTCACACACTGCAGCTTTTAAAGTTTGTCATGCAGCACCCGATCGCCTGGATATTTTGTCACAATCAAACATTAATCTTTATATGGTTACTCAGCCAAACAAAAAAACCAAAAACTAAACTAAACTAAATGGAGGTGTCGATGTATGATCACCAGTGGTTTTTACCCTCATCCTCTCAAAAATAACCCTACAGTATAACAGATCCCTGTCACTACCCGTTAATCCAACTCTGTATTTAGACGTCCTCAGTCAGAGAAAGCTTTTTCCAACACCACCACCAAAACACCAAATGATAGAATTTCTCACATAGCAATTACATGTTTCTTCTGTTTCCTGTCAGCATGACACTTGGGTTGGGACCCAAAATGTCTGTGTTGAATCTTTGTCTGTGTGTTTCAATTGTGTAACAGATGATGTGGTCTACCTCCCTGATGAGAGTCTGCTCCAGGAGTATGTTATGAATGAACATGGAATAATATACATGGGAACCTGGGATAGCATCAAAAGCATTCCCTGGAATTATGGACAGGTAAAACACATAATATCCACCGAGTGAATCTGTGTCTGTCTGTGTCTATCACACCAGTGGGTGGCCAGTGTGAATTGTCACAGCAGTGTGACAGCAGAGACTGTGAAGCATCAGAAAATCTGTTTGTTATACCGAGGAAACTTCTGGATGGGAGGTGTCAGAATGTAGCCAAACCACACAAACAAGGACTTGTCCCTTCACAGCTTGCTGAGAAGGCAGAGAGGAAGACAAATAGGTAGATAGTGTGTGCCAGACAGTCAAACAGATAGAGAAAATGGCAGACAGATAGACAGGAAGTTGAGGAATAGACATGCATATACAGATATAAACATGATATAAAATGTGCTTTTCTTTCCTTATGTTGTCTAAGTTTGAGGACAATGTGATGGACATCTGCTTCGAAATCCTGAACAACTCCAAAGACGCAATAAGGAACACAAAGATGGACATTGAGAACAGATCCAATCCCGTCTATGTCAGCAGGATCATCACTGCAATGGTGAGAAATCTCTTCTTCTTCTTCTTCTTCCTGCTTCCAAAAAGTTTTCACTGTCACTCTGATCCGACCAATATGAATTTCACTCTGCTCTTGGAGTTTGTTCCCACAAAGGCAGCAGCAGTGAAAGTAGTTTTGCTGTTCTAATAAATACATATCTAGTGGAGTATAAATGAGTGGAGTGGAGTGTTTCATCATTAGAAACTTGTCTTACACAGTAACTGTGATCTGTCCGTGAAAAAGAAACCATTAAGGAGATACCTGGGAAGCTGAAGTGATACACAGTTTTAAAGATCGTCCACATGCTGTTTCCCCCTGTACAGGTGAACTCGAATGGTGACAGAGGTGTGTTGACGGGCCGCTGGCAGGAGCCATACTCTGATGGAGTGCCTCCATATAGATGGACTGGTAGCGTCCCGATTCTCCAACAGTGGAGCAAGGCTGGAATCAGGGCAGTCAAATATGGCCAGTGCTGGGTGTTTGCTGGCGTCGCCTGCACAGGTGAAACTTTCACTCACTTCTGTGCTGCATGATTTAAAGATCTTGATGTATAATAGTTATGATCACAAGAGAAAACAAAATATTAAAGTTACTGTTATCAATACACTGTTAAATGTGCCAAAGCTCAGGTGCTCATACCTTAGGAAGCCTGGTAATCATGTAATATTTTATCTCTCGAACCCATGAGTTCCAGGCTGCTTTAAAGGTTTTAGCTCCTACCCTCACCCAAGCAAAGAGCAGAGGTAGGAACAAAGGAATAGATCGTCCCAGTCTGATGTATGTTGTCTTCACAGTGCTGCGATGTCTGGGAATCCCAACTCGCCTCATCACCAACTTCTCCTCAGCCCATGATGTTGATGGAAACCTCGCTGTAGACATACTGCTGGATGAAAATTATGAGAGCTTGGACAGAAGAGGCAGGAGCGACAGTAGTTGGTAGGAGCACACACACAGACACACACATATTCTGAGAAAAATGAATAGTATGTACTTTAACTAATGTGATGCAATTGTGATTTTAGGAACTTCCACTGCTGGGTTGAGTCCTGGATGACGAGAGGTGATCTCCCCAAAGGAAATGACGGCTGGCAGGTTTTGGACCCCACCCCTCAGGAACTGAGTGATGGTATATTTATAACCTCTGACCTTATTTCTAGGTTTTCTGTGGTAGGCCTGTACCTAGTGAGAGCCATAAACCAAATTATTAGTGATATTATTATTGTCAGTGCAGGAAACACTTAAAAATTATTCCATGACAGAATAAATGTGTGCTTTTCAGGTGAGTTTTGCTGTGGTCCGTGTCCAGTAAAGGCCATCAAAGAGGGAAATCTGGGAGTCAAGTACGACGCTCCGTTTATCTTTGCTGAGGTGAACGCTGACATCATCCAATGGCTAGTCCAACGAGATGGTCAACGTAGGAAGGTGATTGACATGTGACCTGGGGCGTAGATAAATTAATAGTTTTAGTAGTGACTTTTTAAAAAAAAGATTTGATGGCCACTGTGATGATACCGATGTTTGTCATCATTGCTACAGATCAAAGTCGACCAGGATGGTGTGGGAAGGAACATTAGCACCAAAAGTGTTTATGGCGACCAAAGAGAAGACGTGACTCTACACTACAAATATCCTGAAGGTTTGTTAGAAAGTCACAAGTGTTTTGCAACAATAACAAACCCTTATAGACTAAAATTCCATTTATTTGGTTCGGTGTGCAGCATTACAAACTGTGTACTGTTACATCTTCCAGTTTAGTTTGAAAGTTGTTCAAAAAATTTGCATCAATTTAAGCATAAAACTAATGGATGTTCTGAAGATGCAGCATTTTGTTTGTTTGTCCAGGGTTTAATATTTACCCATAGTCACATGTTTAGACTAGGATTAGTTGTCATGGACAAACATCTTCACCACAGGATCCAAGGAGGAGAGAGAGGTGTATGAGAAGGCTGGGCACCGGGTCACAGAGCCGGACAATAACGAAGCAGAACCAGAACACCTGCAGCTGTCAATCAAGCACCCTACGCCATTGTTTGGGACAGACTTTGATGTGATTATTGAGGTATGAAGTGTTCAGACTGTAGATGAGAAAATGAATTGATGATAAATGAAATCACACACAGACAATCTGTTCAGTGGTGATGAACTGATTCTGTCCACAGGTGAAGAATGAAGGAGGCAAAGACGTTAATGCTCAGCTGACCATTCTGGCTGCAGCTGTAACTTACAACTCTCTTCACCGTGGGGACTGTCACAGGAAAACCATGAGTGTGGCTGTGCCAGCTCTAAACAGTGAGGAGAAAAATATATAATCCTTTTCCCTGTTTGTCTTATCCTGTAGCAGCAGGATGTACCATTTTACTGTTTGATGTGTGTGTGTGTGTGTGTGTTCAGCCCACAAAGAAGTGCTGCGTCTGCGTTATGAAGACTATGCCAAGTGTGTCTCTGGACATCATGTGATCAGAGTGAAGGCATTTTTAGAGGCTCCAGGGGAGAACCAACCAATCATGGCCGTGGCCAACATCCCTCTGACCACACCTGAACTTCTTGTACAGGTGGGGATGTACGAATGAAGGCACTGATATGATTGGACAGATTTCTTTTCTGGGCTGTCTGAATAAATTGCATTCTTAAATACTATCACAAAACAGCAAACTTTCTCCTCTTCTTCCAGGTGACTGGGAAAGCTGTTCTACAGGAACAAGTCACAGCCCATATCTCTTTCACCAATCCTCTACCGGTTCCACTAAAGGGTGGCTTGTTCACTGTGGAGGGCGCTGGCCTGCTGCCTGCCACTGAGATCCCTGTTAAGTAAGTACTTAGTAAGACACCTTCACTACAATACAAACTCCTTACATCACTGCTGGAGGTTTCATGTAGTAGTACCAACAGAACAAAATTTCCATTTGTCCAGCACTTTTTGTTTCACAACGGGACTGCAAAAACTGAGAAAAAAAAACAAACTCAAGCAATCATCGCCTTCTTTTTCTGTTCTGTTCCAGTGGTGATATTTCTCCAGGCCAGACGATATCTGTCGAGATCTCCTTCTTACCCATCCGGACTGGTGTGAGGAAGCTCCTGGTGGACTTTGACTCTGACAGGCTTAAGGACGTAAAGGGAGCCACCACTTTGGTGGTCCGCAAGAGATACACCCCTCTAATAATGGGATTTCATTAAAACTCTTTGAGTTGACTGAAACCCACACATCTTAACTTAGCCCAGTGCTGTATACACAAAATGAAAAAATGAAAATTATTAGAGCCCATGAGCTGCAGGGTTCAAAATATCGAGTGAGATGTGAAGTTTATCTAATCAAAGAAAATGTGATGTTATTGAATTTTGCACTGTTCTCATTTGAAACAACAATGACTGAAAGAAACATTTTTTCATACTATTTATGCATTTTGTAATATGTGTTTGTTCAAGCTGTTTCAAACATTTGGGTGTGTGCTTTCAATAAACATTTTTAAAAAGTACTCATGTGTCTGACACGTCATGAACACTGATGTCAAAGCCAGATGGAAAACTAACTGCTGGAAAACCTAGCATTTACCAGTCTGTTTCATTTTGTGTTATTGTTATATGTTTTAAGTCTATATGGACAAGTGGAGTAAAAATACAGTCCTCTGTTGTAGGCCCATAAATTAACAAAAAATTACTATGGTGAGTTTGAATATTGTGAGAGTGCATCATTCAGAGGTAGGTAGGTATTTGTACCAGCAGAGGGCGGAAGAGAGCATAATCAACATATCAATGTTAGCCGCCGCTTCTGCTAAACCAATGAACTGACTTTTAATACCTCATATAACGCTATGTACTGCCAGTATAACAATAGAAAAATAAACGACCTACAGAAATACGACTCACTCGCTTTATATAGAATATATATATTGTAACTTTGAACACATAGCCTCCATGTCAGGATGGCCGAGCGGTCTAAGGCGCTGCGTTCAGGTCGCAGTCTCCCCTGGAGGCGTGGGTTCGAATCCCACTTCTGACAGTAACATTTTCTTCTCTTGACAAACTGTTCACCGTGCTAGAAAGGCACGCACAAGTGTACACAGTAACACACATTACAATATTGTTGTTCAAGAGGCCATGTATTGATTTATATCTTACATGTGATTAAGTGTTTTAAGGCTCATTTGAAGAAGAGATTACTTTGCACATATCTAGACCATTTCCTGTATTTTTCCTATTCTTTTCCTGTATGACTCTTTTATTTTTATGATGTATGTGATGGGAAATCGAGATTTTTGAATAATATTCAGTGATATTAGGTTTTAGACTCTCAATGCTTTAACTGAGATGAAACCACAGCAACAACAGCATTAAATGTTCGCACACACAGAGATCAGTGTACACTCAGATGGGTGTGTGTGCTATTTTTTTCTACCCATACCTTCTCCAGGTTTTCAAACACGAGTCACATGGGAGGTGCCAGGTGGAGGCAATGACGGTAAAAGAGGGAGAGACCAAAGCAGACAGAGAGAGGATGACGAAACGAAACACTCAGTGCCTGTATATGGAGAGAGAGAGAGAGAGAGAGAGAGAGAGAGACTCACACACCACCACCATTAGACACCTGTCGCTACAGGTGGGGAGAGAGAGTAACTACTGAATATCTGAAGCTGGTGATTCTACCGGGGAGCTCTTCCTGTAACTATTCAAGTTGTTTCCCCCCTTTTTTTTTACAGCTGAGATTTTTAGCACCTGTTTTTGGATGTAACTGGACTTAAATTTGAAGATTCACTCTTTGCTGCTGCCACTCATGGATGTAGTTGGTTACTGAATCTCAACTTTCAAGTATTTTCTGAGGAGTGAAAACTGTTGTAGGAGGAAGGTTTTTGTTTGAATCACAGCCTTGCAGAGTTTGCTGTCAGTGTGTCTGCTCCTGAAGAACCTATTTCAGATAAGCTGCGTGATCATGGCAGACTTCCCGTCCAAAGTTACCACGGAGACCAGCTCCCCCCAGTCCCAGAGCTCTCAGCAGGGGGGCAACAGTCTCCGAGGGCTGGCTGCAAACGTCACCATCATGATGGACATGTCCTTCATCCGAAGCATCCCAGGCATCCTCATGTTGGCTGAAATAGTACGTAACACATCCACAGTTGTTCTGTTTTCACTCTATTCAACAATATTAAGTGGTAATTGTTTTCACTGAGCATTTCTATTCTGTTTCTCTCAGGATTATTAAAAAATAGAACATTTGTGTCAGAATTTACACATTATCAATACAAAATGGCTGATTATATTTAAGATTGTGTCTCCTGTAAAAAAGAAA
>OMLM01005022.1:2111-14671 GCA_900302695.1 Helostoma temminkii
TTTTGAATCCCCTTTTCTTGCAGAAAGAGCAGTACACACCAAGCCAAGGGAAATGATAAATATGGGAGACAGGGATATTAAAGCCAGGGTTATTATTTGTAGAGTCTGATGCATGTTTTAATTATGGTCATATGGCAATGCTAATATAAGAGGGCTTTTTATATAGATTTTATAGGCTTATTTTGCAATTAATGAAAACATTTATTGTAAAAAAAAAAAAGATACATCCTTTTGTCATTTAAATAACAGCTTTGATAATATATTTTAAAAGAGTGAAAAGCTGTGTCCTGTAGGACCCCAAATGTGACACCACATTGAGAATATTTGGACATATAGATGTCACATACAGTTTAGCTTAATCCTCCTTACTCATGCACGCACACACACACACACACACACACACACACACACACACTCTCCGCAACACACCCCACTGTCTTTTTTTTTTCTTGCAATACTGTCATCTTTAAAACGATGTGTCCATTAACAGCAACGCTTTTCTGGAGCAGAAAGGGTTACTGACATCACCATTATCAGGACCGGCATTACCACTTCTGTCACCACTATAAGCCATTCGCTATGCTGATTACCTCCTTTTAGCCTACTTACTCTGATTGATATGTACTGTGTGCAGGTCTTGTAAGAGCATTCGTCCTCACTCAATTTTTACTAATTAAATCAATGGTGCGTGAATGTTAAGAATTTCTTCAAAATGCCAGAAAGAAATCAATTTCCAAGCCTTCTTTTTTTCTTTATGGATAATGACTGACTATGATTCGTTTTACCTCATTCCTCTGACCCATGTGTCACGTGTCTCCGCAGAACGCTGTTCGCCACAACCTCAGTCTGCACAAGTGCTTTGTGCGTGTGGAGAACGTAAAGGGGGCAGTGTGGACGGTAGATGAGGTGGAGTACCAGAAACGCAGGTCACAGAAGATCACAGGGTATGAGTTCCATCACCTCTCTTTAGATCTATCTCTTAAACTCATCTAAAGTTGATAATATTAGAAAATTAGTAGTAAATTTTGTTCTCTTCTGAGAAACACCTCTCTCTGTCTTTCCCTGGCTTTACATTTTCTCTGCTATAAAATTAGATCATTAGTCCTGTCATTGTTAATGTTTTATATATTTTGAGTTTAAGTTGCTGTCTACAGCAAATTATGAATATATGACTTTAATTTTCTGTTCTTGTTGTTTTTTTTACCAACGTATCCAGAAGCCCATCACTTGTCAAGAACTTGCCCTCCAGTCTTGGCTATGGAACTGCACTAAACGCCAGCTTACAGGTATGAAGTGAAAGAGAACGTGTGACTCACTGGCTGCCTGCTGACTGACAGGCAGGGCAGCTGCCTGATTGATTGACCATGTGAATGGTTGTGGTTGTTATGTACATTAGGACTTCATCTTAGTACTTATAAAAGCAAGCAAGTTTCCCACTCAGGTATTTGTCCTCTGTCTTTTGTGTGGTTCTGTCTGTCTCACTCCTTCCTTCTCTCCTTCCCTTCTTCATCTACACTATCAGACTCACAAGGCCACCCTGTGGTCATCTCAGGAAGCAGCTCTCCCTCTTTCTTTCCGTTCTTTTTCCCTTCTTTCAGCTGTGGCAGCCATCCTAGATTGATAGCGGCATGTGCAAATGCAAGGGCATGTGCATTAATATTTATCTAAGCTGTCATAAATGATTTGGCTTCATAGTGTATGCCTGGCGAGGTGCTCATGGCAAAAACTTTAAAAATTTAATCACTGTATATAACTTTAATGCGCAGCAGGCGAAAGTGTCAGGAGTTTTTATTATTTTGAGGTAAAGTTTTTGGGGGACTTTTTTTAATAGCCACACCACACAAGGGCACATGAATGGCAGCTGGGGGGAGGGAGTTGTCACCAAGTTGTCACTGGGGGAAAAATAGCCTGCAACAGAAGAGAAAAATTGGAACAGAGAATGTGTTTTAGTAATTACAGTATTTAGTTTTTGAATATCAATCTCTCACCTGCCTACTTTTCCAGCTCTGCTCTCTCAAATGTCCCTAACCTGTCCTCTACCCTTTACTGAAATCTTTTAATCCAATTAATTCTCCTTCATTTCACATCAGCCCTCAAACATTTGTTCCTTCAGTGTCCCACTGTCCTCAGTTATTCCTGTCTCTCATCTCCGATCATCTTCTTCAGTCTTTCTAATTTCCAATATTCATCCACTTCCTGTTTCTGCAGGCTGCCCTGGCAGAGACCTCTTTGCCTTTGCTGGGGACCCCTGGCCTCATGAACAGCGGCTCCACAGGTCCAATGGGAGGCAATTGTCACGGCCTCCTGGGTGGAGACCCTTCCGGACTGACAGGCGGTAGTCCACCTGGATTGTTGGGTGGGAGTCCACCAGGACTGCTGGGTGGCAGCCCCCCCACCCTGTTACAGTCAGCCCATGACGAGCTCAATGGCTCACTTGACCACCTGGACACCAACGGACACAGCAGCCCCGGATACTCTCCACCAGTACACATGTAAGTTTTATTTACTAGCAATTACTGATAAAACAGTGAAAATGTGGTTTTTGAAGTATATGAAGCTCAAAGACTAGAATTTTGCCATATGGATTTTCTGATGCTGTAGATTTTTCTCATGAGTCCTAATTACAGGTCAACCTTGTTTACCGTAAAATTCAATGAACATTGTACTCTTCAGATACACAACTTGTAGATGCAGGGGTCTGTTATAGAAATTGGAATGTCTATTTAATGCTTAGAAAGGTTAAATGCAGTGGGCATATACTGACTCACACATCACACATTTTTATGTATGATGTGATAAGTACTTATCTGAGAGTGCAAGCACACATTGAACCCCCACCTCCACTCTTACAATGAATTCACTTGCTGTCCTTGTGCCCTTTGTTAGTTTAATTGCCTGATATTTAACCCACAGTACAAGTATTTTCTTCAGTTTGCCATGACCTGGGGGCAAGGTTCAATTTCTGGAATCCATTGTATTATAAGCAGAGTCTACTCTTCCTTTCCAATTTCCAGTGCCACTGTGCTTTGTACCTGACAGATAGCTCGAGATCTATAAATAGGCTATATTACACATTTGTCTTTAATTACACCAGTGTCTGCATTATAGGGATTTAGCTGCAATATTTTATGCAAGTCTGTTCCTATTAATATTTAGTAAGTGTAGCATTAATTACTTTAAAAATCTCTCCATTCCCCATTTCTGTCTTAATGGAGCTGCGTGAGAAAGTGTTTTTAAAAATTGATCTCATGTGAGTTTCAGGAATGTCTGAAACAACCTGAGCCAGTCATGTCGGTCTGCAGGTCTGCATGAGCTGTCACTGTGGTGAAGGCAACATGTGGGGCAACACACACAAGACAAAAATGCAAAAATTACACTTTAATGATACGTGTCCGCTGTTCCTCAAAGCTTGTGTTGCAAAGACAGTCGACATTAGCTCACCATTCCAGTAATGGATAGACGATGCACTTCTGCTCCGTGCCTCTGAGTGTTTGGTTAGCCCTACCAGACGCCCGTTCGTTCATCTATTTGGACGTGTTTACTCCTCTCTAAAAGGGGGTGTTAAGTCGAGCAAATCTGCCCAGCTCTAGACAGAATCCCAGTGTTGCCACTCCCTCGGGTCATTTAACTTTTAGTAAGAGGACAGCATTGAGTTTTCCTTTTCTTTCCTGCTTTCTCTCCTTTCTGGCCACACTGCCCTGACACTGACATGAGTGGCTGTGGAGGATGAGATGCATCCATCCATCCATCTCTCTCCCCCCCTCCTTCTATCCCTGCCTGCCTTTACACAGCCATGACAACCTCAAAATGGAAGAAATGTGTTTTTCATGACTGGCTTTTCCAGGATACGCTTAAATAATAGAATGGCTTGTAGCACTAAAATAAATAGTACATCACCTTGAAGGTCTTTCTCAGGAGAGGACTCCTGAGCACAACCAAGTCAATCCAACAATTAGACAAACCTCTCCTTCCCCTCAACATCTAAAGGTTAATGCTATCTGCTTAACCGCAAACCAGATCGCCCTGGGATATGCTGAATGTGTGTGCATGTGCAATACACTCATGTACACCCTGAGGGGGGTGATTAAAGTAGCTCTGTATACCAGGATAGAGTGCAGCTCTGTCAATTTTGAGTTTCTAACTTGAGCAAATTAATACCTTCAAAAATGAGGTTACTGATGTTTGTCACTAATTGTTTGGTGACCATCCCTCTTTAGTGTTAGTGAGTGAATCATAGTGGGATGTTATGAATGTCTTTGATGGACCCCAAGTCCTCATCTCCGACTTCACCTTTCCCTCCTGTTCACACCCTTCTCATCCTCCCCCCTCCTCACCACACCACCTCTTCTGTACCCCAACCTACCATTAGGCTGGTGGACTAATGACCTTATTTGCATCCTTGACATACCTCTGCATGATTGCTACCGCTACTAATCTCCAATTGATGTGAGAGCAGGCATCTCAAGAGCACACACACATACACAGAGCACCACATATTTATTACACCACAAAGTCCAGCGTTTACTCCTGAGTGACTCAATAATGGCAGCTAGCCATTAAGTGCTAAATGGCTCATCCACATATTTTAATAAAGTGTAAGAAAGTGCAGGTCTGTGAATATGGTCCGGCATATTTTTGTTCAAAGCCACACAAACACCTAATGAGCTGCATGTTAAACAGAGAACATGAGAACTGGGGACACTTTTGGCTTCTGATCTAGCTCACATTCTGTTAAATGACTGGTGTGATGCATTCGCACAAAAATATTTTCGTTATGGATGATTTTGATCTCTTCAAAGAATAAAAAATTTAGTCAATAAAACAACATACAATGTAAGTTCAAAGTGATTGTATATTTGAACTGCTAGAAACAGATTTTGAGCTTTTTTGCCTTATACATTTTTAATTATCAAGCCTGTAAAATGTGGCTTATATTTTTTTTCTATAAAAGAATCTCAGACTGAATGTCAGACTTTCTAACACCTGTAAGGATTTTGTTGACTAGCAATTAACTAAAATGAGAAATTATCAGTAGACTGAATCAGAGGAAGCACGTTGAGTGTTCTTATGTTTCTGTAACCTCTGGCTGACTTGTTTTCCCTTTTCCTCTCACTACCTTCATAAATCTGAGAGGCAGAAACAGAAATATTCATCGCTCTACTTGCATCCTGCTAAGATCAGCCTCCTCTCTATATCTCACCACATCAGAATATTAATTTACAGTATTTGGCTTTGAATATTAAAGTCATCTGTACCTTTTAAAAATTCTTTTCAAATTCAAAGCCACCCGCCCTCCGCTTTTCCACTGATGAAGGCAGCCCAGGAGAGAGGCTATGAGACGTCCTAACATACTACCACTTGATAAGTCTCCCTCTCTCTCCCCATTCTCCTCTTTAAAGGCTAGGGGGATTTTCTGATGCATCCGAAGTGTCAGAAATAATTAGGTTTTGTCAGATTTATCATCATGGCACAAAACTCTCTCCCTGACTAGGGCCCCAGATCATGTTATACCCTGTTTGTGTGTGACAGCATTATTATTCTTGTTAGTCGCCCAACACTTTTTTTTTTCTTCTGTTGTTCTGGAGGGAGAAACGTCCTGTTCACAGCGCTGCTGCTGCTTCCTGCCCAGCGCTTATTGACAGTGGCTAAAGATATTCATCCATTTAGAGTTAAAAACATGTATCATGGTGTCCAAGTGAACTGCCGGGGCTGAAGTTGATTAATGGCAGAACCTAGCTGCCGGTTTTTCCTCTTGAGGAGCGACATGCACAGGCGCTGCATATTAACGAGTGGCTGCGCTTTCTATTAACTAGATAAAAAAGCCTCTCCTCTGCCTTTGCTCCAGGGGGCTCAGGGATGAGAAATTCTCCATTATTTATCATATGGCCTGTTTTTTTCCCTTTTTCCTTTTTCATGTATTTCAACCTGGTGTCATCAGTAAACTTTTAAATGCCAAACATGTCTGGAACATCACAGCTTATCGGCCTTACAGGGGCCATGTTTTTCATGCAATTTTCATGCACTTACTTACAGTAGACGTGAGGCATCATGTCGAATTAGCATCCAGCAAACAACATGGTTGTTACATTCACTAGATAATGCATGTAATGGCTGTTATATGCCTGTTTTTGATATAACAAAATATTTATCTTTAAGCCTTGTTGTGTATTCTGTATGCAGTAAAGGGGGTTAATAACCAGAGCGCTGTTTTTTTTACATGTTTGTATAGTCCTAATAATTTACTTTAGAACATTTTGTTTATTTATCTTTGCTCTTGGGTATTTTTATTTACTTAAATTTTTGCACGTGGCAATTTTAAGTGTAAGCTCTTGGTCCAACAGTTGGTGACAGGAATTTGCTAAAAGATGTGTAAAATCCTAAAATGTATTGTCAATGTGACTGTGTCGTAGGCCAGTCCACGTGAAAGAGGAGCCACTCAACATGGATGACGATGACTGTCCGATGTCACTGGTAACAACAGCCAATCACAGTCCAGAGTTGGAGGACGACCGGGAGCTGGAGGAAGGGAACTTATCAGAAGACCTGGAGTGACTAGGAGACAGTTTTTTGTCAATGTATCCCCTCACCCAGCCACACTCTCTCACACAGACCTCCTGCAAGACTAGAAACCACTCCACAGTCCAAGCAACCACAGCTGACTCTTTGTCTCTCACACCACTGGGACTATTTATTGAGCATGCATCCGGATGGAGACCGGTCCAAAGGAACTCTTTTTTGCAGCCCTTTGGGATCCCCAAACATGACAGGCATGAGATGTCTGATTAAAAAATTAACTCTTTGAGACCTATTTCACTAGAGATGGCTTGGCCACATACAGTACAAAGCTGATGGACTCATGGATGGGGAAAAAACATGAAACAAATGAGCAAATCACGTTCTGTTGAAAGCTAGCGGCCTCATATACTGCCTAAAAGGAAGACGTTTTATGTTTGTGAATAATCCAGCCCACAGTAGTTGTTAATGTCTAGGGACAATTGCTGGTTCAATTCAAGTTGTTGCTCTGTTATCATTTGCACAGGAGTAGTCTCAGAAATGTGTGTCACTGCCTGTATGTTGCTACTATTATGAAAACCAGTATATTATTTTGTGCTTTTTACCATCATTAATTTCAAAATATGATTTTAGACACCACCAACTGTAAATGCCATTCCCTGAATCACACCAGTAACAGAACCACGGTACAAAGACTGTTGTTGCAGCCGTCCAAAAAAAAAGGTGAAAAAAAGAAAAAAAAAGTTGGCCTCCAGTCTATTAACTGTTTGTGATTAAAAATTAAAAAAAAAAAACTGGAAAGTTAGTTGGGGAAAAAAATGTATGGAAAGCACCATTTACAAAAACAAATGCATTTCTGCATAATTTTCTTCTTGCTGTTCTCCTTACCTCCTCGTTGTAAAGCTTTGTCTACCTGCAAACAGTCACAGGCAACAGCTAGAAACCAAAGCCAACACTAGCAATGGCCAATAGCTTATAGACAGAAGCAACCAAATTCCTCTTGGTCTGCCTTCTGTGACTTTAAACAAGTACAAAGAGAAGCTTTTGTTCTGCAAACTACCTTCGAATAACCTCTGGGATTGTTTCATTTAGCCCTATACAAAGATGATCACAAGAAAGAGAGAGGGGAAGTAAATCCTGATTTTGGTGTGTAATTTGATAATTCATAGAATGTCCACTTTGGAGATTTTCTGCCAGACATACTGTAGGTGAAAGGCAATGTGATATTCGAACTGCAGGTATTTCATGTTAGTGATTTGACTGGTAGAGAGCAGCTAACTGTAAAAGTGGATCATGACCAAAACAAAACATTTGTGTGTTCAATGGAAGTGCAGAAACATTGTGTTGTTGTGACCTTTTTTTTGTTGTTGTTTTTTACTTTTTGTTGCATTACACATCAAAAGTCATTCTTTTTTATTTTTATTGTTTTTTTTCTAACCTGATGAATATGTAATGTTCTAAGTGGGACTGTCAGAATAATGTCACGTCTTATTTCTGTGGCAGTTTTGTTCTACGCCGTGCTGAAACCGAAACTGAAAACATCGCTAACCAAACATGAAAAATATCTAGTGAAACCAAATAAGTCATAATTTCAAGTTGACATGAAATGATGTGGCTTGGTTACCATGTAAAAGCAAATAATAATAGCCATTGCAGAAGAGGATATCAAAGGTGAAAGAAAACCTTTTCTAGGTGATATTTGCTTTAATTTGTCATCGATTATACGTTGTGTGGTTTGTAGCTTCTAAACTGTATAGATACAACAGGTTTAGGACTGATGTACTCTGTGCAGGTGGCCATGTTTTTATAACACACTTAGTATTTATACTGAGACTAAAGACTAGGTCTCATGACTATGTGGAGACTATGTCCCATCATTTCCCTCACAGCCAATGTCATCTAGAAAAGTGTTGTTGCTTTAATGGTCATTTCTGTTTTCAGTAAACCAAAGTTACACAAAATTCTGCCTCCTCTTGTATAGGATAAAGAAATGCTAAAAAAAAAACCACACACAACCTGTCAGAGACTAGCATACATGCAAGTGACCACACACAGACCCTAAGCTTTTGGTCTGCCGACTTCTTCTTTTGGTTAAATTTCAGAACATTTTCTCAGCTGCAGAAAATGTATGCTGTCAAAGAGCCGATGAGTGGGTTTGTATCGTGCTGTAATGAGCAACATGTCTGCCTCCTTTGACCAAAACGGAAACACACTGTGCATAAGTTGTTTTCAATTATAGTGCCAAACTAAGACGTTGGCTGTAGGAGCTTAACATGCAGACACATGCAGTACTATACAAACACACAGTATGTAAAATACACACACATGCACACACATATACCAGTTCCATGTAAAGAGGGATACTGGGCCCCAGGAACAAAGCTTATCCATTCAGTACTTAGCTGGAGTCAGCAAAATGACTTGAAGACAACGTTCTTAATAATCTTATCACACC
The DNA here is from genome assembly GCA_900302695.1 of Helostoma temminkii. NCBI lineage: Eukaryota > Metazoa > Chordata > Actinopteri > Anabantiformes > Helostomatidae > Helostoma > Helostoma temminkii. Next base: position 11,080 of record OMLM01005022.1, read on the forward strand.
AAATAAAGAGGACGCTGTGTCATTCAAAAAAAGGGTTCTCCCACTTACCCAAAAAGGCTTTCTAAAAGCTTCTACCTCTGCACAACAAATTCAGAACAATTATGACAGATTGCACGAGTTATTAGAATGCCACAAGAGTTGTTACACTTTACTAACCTTGTCTCATAGGACGTGGCTCAAACCAACGTTTACATTCCCTGCGTCAAGATATGGAAGATTTGCATTGTAATAGGTTGTCCTCAAACATTTGTAGAATGATAATGTATAGATTACCTGTAAGGTAATATTGTGTTTTAAAAATGCATGTCTAAACATCATTTGGTGGACTGGAAACAAGAACTAATAAAAAGAATATAATAAAAATCATCGGGACGATGGCCTAAATGTACGTACAATGCATAGGAGTGCATTACCTCAGATATACTGTTTTGGGAGGGATAAAACCTGTCAGCCACAGAATGCATATTACCTGTAGATTTGCATGGGTTTTGTATAAATTAAGTAAAAAAATGTCTAAAATAGTTGCTTGCACATAATACCAGAAAGACCTCCAGAACTGCAATCTGCTCCTCCACTAGATTTTAGGATTGTCTGGATTTTCTGGGTTAATTTTGTCTGTATTTTGATAACTGTGCATACTTATGTAAAAAAATGTTGGTGGACCCATAAATTTACCAGACTTTTTTCTAAGAGGAAAAAAAAATCTCAGTGTTTCTTTTCTGACTTACCTGAATTTTTACTGTTTCTCTCTCATTGCTTGCTAAGAATAGCAAACCTGCTTTTTCTGCATCTGCTTTGCGTAGCTGTAAGGCTTAACCTAATGTGTGTATTTATTGCTTGTACCTCTGTGCATACTTTATGAAGCATTATGTCTGGCAGTTGAGTCATGTATCCTTTCTACTGCTATCCTTCTCTAATAATTGGGAATATGATCCCCCTATGTATACAGTAAATTGGGACTGTAGCAAACATATGTTTATGTAATTGGTGAAAACTTTTTTTTGTTTGTTTAATTTCTTTTTGAACGAGATTCTGCTCCTTTTTTTGATACTTTCATTACTGTGTACTGTGTCCATACGTTAAAGGTTCTCTGACATTAGAAGGTCATGGTTGAGAATTGTAACAGACGTTATTATTTTCTGTATTCATGGCATTTCACTGCTGAATAAAATAAAGGACCAAAACTTGGAATTTGAAAAGCAACTGTCTACTTCCAGCATCAGAGAGCATTTTTTTCTCTTCCACTGTTACACATATATCTTTTATTCTACAAAGGCACAGCCATGAAAATCTAGCTGGCATTACACTTTTAACGTTTCAGGAGCTGCTACTTCAGAGATGTGAAGGAAGGGGTTGGAAAAAACAATTAAAGTTTAATGTATATGTTACAAGGCTTTGTTCCAGCTTCCAGCACCTAGAGTCTTGTTTAGAGGAGTGGGACAAGGCACCGTATTGCCCACCCCTCTGGACCTGTAATGGGTTTAGCCTTTGTATGATTCAATCCCACTGCTTTCATGTACCACAAGCATGTCCCAGTGTACACGAAGTACTGCTGTGTACTTTGAAAGGCTTTTGTAAGTGACTTACCCAGATAGGCTTCATTTCTGAGCTACACACTGCAAAATGGTTTTGGCACAAACCACATTATTAAGTCTGTTGTCATGCTCATGTAAAAAAAAAATCTGTGTTATTTCCAGCAGGGTTCTGCATGAAGTATCGAAAACAAAAATGTGAAATTTCATCAGAAGTCTTCCATTTTCCATCCATCTTCAACAGCAGTTTCCCCTTGACACTTCAAAAGAAAAAAAAAAAGCTTTTTAGCCTTTCGATTTATGGATGTTGACTGGTAAAATGCTATGACATGCCATGTGGCTAAATCAACTGCAGCAGGCCTACCACACCTTGTCGGTCATGGAGCAGCCACACATTGGTACCCTCATTGAGATTCAAACGGAATCTACCATGACCAATAGGTTGCCCATTAGCTCGTCTGTATTCCAAGAGCCTTCTACACGTTCCAAAGGGTGCTTAGGGACATTGTAGGACCCTTTGGCTCTTGTCTGCTGGTCATTTAATCGTAACACTGATGCCTATTCTTTTTCCTTACCATATGATGTCTCACGAGAGGTCAGAAAACAACAGTGTTTTTCATAAAGGCACACAGACACACTTGTCTTTCTCTTTCCCCCCAATGACAGTCCCAGGCATCAGCCATGGCAGGCTCCTGTTATCTCCTCAGCAATGTCGTTCCAGAGCATTAGCTAGCTCGCAAGGCACTCGACTTCTATGCTATTTATGCACTTGGAAGTGTTTGTGAATTCAAGTGAGGGATCGCATACGGAGAGCAACAAGGGCCGCTGTGTACTACACAACATCAGAGGGAGCTCCGACATTAAAGTGTGAGAGCGCCTGCTATAGACCCTTCTTTCAAAGGCCATGAAATAATAATGGGTTGTGGTTAGAGAGGTATCCGTGAGTCACACTGGCTGCTTTTCATAAAGTGGAGTTATTTACAGTGCGATGAATAAAAGAAAGGGTAGCTGGTGGTGCAAGCCTTTTCCACTTGAATGGTGGGGGGGAAAGAAGTCTCTAATATACAGTGGCACTGCAGAATACTATGAGAGGCTGGACAAAGGAAAATGCCCTAAAAGCAGAATTAATCTCTAAAACAAAAATGTGATTTTGAAGGTTTAAAGCAATAGTTGCATTATAGGGAAAATAGATTATCATTTTAGATGAGGAGATTGATACTACCACCCTCTCTATCTTACATACAGAAACTATAGCCATGAGACTTAGTTTAGCTTTGTTAGTTTAACTTAATGTAAAGACTGGAAATAACAGCTTTGCTTTGTGAAAAGTCGACAAAATCTGCATCCAGTACATCAAATTCTACAAATGAACATGCTCAATACAAAAAAAGTAAAAGGTTTTGTATGGGTTAGGAAATTATATCTAACATGTTAATCTGTGTCACTTTGGCAGATTTTGTTACCTTTGGAGCCAGAGCCATGCTAGGTGTTCGCCAGTGCCTGTCCATCTTCCCCAGTCTTGCTAAGCTAAGATAACTGGCTGCTTGTTGTATATTCATAATTACTATACAGACATTCAATTCAACATTCAAGATTTAAAAAACTGTATTAATCCCAGAGGGAAATTGTTTTGCCTGTTACAGCTGCTCTCCCATCAAAAACATGGGAGTGGTATCAACATTCTTGTCTAACAGTCAAGATGAAAGTATATAAAAGTAGTTTTGGCAAACTGTAGAGCCTCATACAATTCTAAGAAATGTCATATATCCTAATATCCTGGCTTCATTTATTGCATCTTCAGCACTGACCAATTAGGTCAATTTATGAGCCGTGCCCTTGTAGGATTGGGTGGTAAATATCTGCAGTCTCACAGTTTATTGATTAAGAATGTCAACTCTCCTCCAAGTCTCTTTCTTTCTCTCTCCACTTCTTCTGACCTGATGATGCGTGTCAGCTCCCTGGAAGACGCTCGCCCCCAGGCTGCAAAATTGCCTGCTAAATAGTCCAAGGCAAAGGCAACGCTAATTGAGATCATCATTATTATAATTGCGAACCCTGAA
>OMLM01005022.1:14691-25153 GCA_900302695.1 Helostoma temminkii
GAACCCTGAAAAGTGCGTCTTAAATAATTTGCATTGCTCTCAAGTTGATATTGGACGCAGTGGAAAAATAATTGCATAGCTTGGAGGCATGACGCATGGTTTGGGGACTCTGTTGCCCATTCTCTGCCCCACCCAGCTCCAGGAACAGCCAGGTCCATGCAGAGTTGGGTGCCACATTCCTTGTATGGGAGGGTTACGTGTTCTCTCATCAGCAATACTCAAGCGTATTGGTACAGTTTTTTGGTTTGGGTCATGCTTTTGCCCACATTTATATAAAAACCTTTACCCTATGAGATTAGACTACTTGGTCGACTGTTGTGTTTTCCAGTGGTCACAGTGTTTTAAAGTAAACTCCAAACTCACCTGCCTCATCTCCACACAGTTTCCACTCTGTTGAAGGAGCTGCTGAGATCGACAAAAAATCTGTTTGACCTCGATACATAAAACTTCACTCATCATTACATCAGAGGGACCTGACGTAAAGGTACTTTTCACTTTGTGTGGATGTGTGTGAAGGAACTAGCGTAAAGTATGCAAGAGAAATGCCTATTTCTCTAACTGAAACAAGGGATTAACCCAACAAAATGGTGAGAAACTGCTGATATTCATGAATTCTTGCCTGTGGCATTATCTACCACACACACACACATATATTCTATCTGGTTCTCTCTCCCCCTGTCTCACACTCACCCACACAAGAACAGAGAGATTTGACAACAGCACTAATGAACATGATATGGTAACATGATACAGCTCATTATTTGTTTGCTTTATGTCTTAACAACAACAACAACAACCCTTCTAGGCTGCTGGTAAATCTTTTTTCCTGTGAAAATGAGCACATTAAAAAAGAATGAAGGGGTAGAATCAGATTAAGTAAATCCTCTTAGAAACAACACACGCCTCAAAGACGCTCTTTGCCTTTATCGCCCGTGTTTCCCCTTTTTTCACATATTATATCTCTCTCACATTACTTTATTCGCTTACATGTTAGTTGTGATAAATCAAGCTGTTTGAGGTGGATAGAGCGCAGGTGGCTGGAGAGGTTATACTGAGAAAAAAAATCCTAACTATCATATTTAATCCATGGTAATCACATCTGGCCTTAATCACCAATTCATAATGGAATTTATAATGGAATGATTTCAATTACCTACCACCATCGGCACCATTGAGTTGTGCAATTAAATTAGGACAATGCAATTGTATGTCTTTGTCAAATCTCAATATGTTTGTGTTTTAAGAGTCTACATCTCTTTTTGGTTTGTAAAACTTCTGAAGGAGAAGTTTGGTTTTGGCCTTGTGGAAAAAAAAATACAATTTATTAAAAGAAAGGGAAACCTTGAGTTGATCATGTGGGGGTTGGGGTGGTAAAGAAAAAAGAAATATCTAGCATTAGTGAGGAATGGTGGGTTAAATCACTTACTGAAGATTTTTAATGACATTTCAGTGTTCCTGGTATAATTACTCTTCATCCGAGATGGGCCGTAATGCTGTTGGACAGTCGCGGTTCAGGCTCGCTAGCTCGCTTCATTAGCGTGTCATTCCTATTTCACATCAGAGGCTTTAATTGTAATGCTGAATATGCACAGCTCTCCACAGAAGCCTAATCAAAGTGGATCCACTTGTATTATTAATATCAGAAATCAGCCCGCTTGCTATTTTTTTATAAATAAAAGAATACAGACACATAAATCAGCTGTCATTTATTAGCATGGCCCTGGCATATCCGCCAGACATGCAAGAGGAGCAACCCCACCCCATCTCTGTTCCTCCATGCATCACTCATCAAGATTTAAAAAAGAATAAAAAGACAGAGAGGAGAAAAGAGAAAAAAACTGCATTAAATATACATACTAATTCCGCCTTGAAGTAATCTGATTACAAAGCAGGTGACACTGGGTGCAAGAAATTTGGACTACTGACAAAAACAAGGTGATGGAGAGTTTCACTGTGAGAAAGGTGGAAGGATTAAGAATTTGCATTCAAAAGCAAACACCCTAAGAAAAACAGACAAAAGCAGAGAAGACACTGTGTCTTTGAGAAGGGTTGGATGAAGACTAGAGTACTGAGTGTAGCTCTGTACAGGTTGTGCTGACCAACCATAAAAAGCAGCTGTGTATTGGATCCAGTGGCAGTGAAAGTCAAAGTGCCTCGACATCACTAATCCACATCAGTGGGAAGATTTGGTGCTAATGCAGATTGCACTGCAACTGAATACTGCTGTGTGCCTGGAAATGATCCCAATTATATCCTAGTTATGGAGAAAAAATATATTTCATGAGACATTCTGGTTTTCCTCTAATTCCATTTAAAAACTGCAAAGTGAAGTGATATCCAAGGTGTTAATGGTTGTTTGGGGTTAGAGCTACAAAACTCCTCCAATCCAGCCCACATAGGTTGTTTCTCAAGGAGGACACTCTCAAGCTACAGTACATTTAATTATGTTAGGTTGGTGATGTAAAAAATCTGAGGTTAGGAGACCATTGATGCAGGAGAAAGGAAAAAAGTTCTGGTACATATAACATACATACACCAATCAGGCACGACATTATGACCACGTGTACAATCAATACTGCCACGAAGTCTACATTTTCAAAATTAAGAAAATAATAAAGATAATTCTACCACATGTGCATTATCAAGGTCATTGTGGGTGATGGAGTCATACGTTATATTAACAGGTGTCTCTAATGTATTGGACCTCTTATTGATGTAAATATGGAGGCCAAAAATTATAATTTTGTAAATGCAGAATTCATGGCAGAGCTGTTGTATTGGATTGCATTAGATAGTACAGGTAGTCATAATTTCATGCCCGATTGGTGTATACCATACATATGATATATACATATCATACTTTTTTGGACACATTTTTTTGCCTTTTGTCTTTTTGATAAATAGCTGAGGACTTTGCTACTTCAAGCCAGACGAAATGTAAAAGTAACTCTAGTGAGATAGTTTATGTAGTTTAGTAAAGGAACATCAAATCCAGCTGAAATATAGTGTAATGGTTGTATAAAGTAACATAAAATAGAAGGCAAATCAAGATTGCACTTAAAGCAACAATATGCAACTTTGACTTAATATCAATCTGCTTTGCTCAACCTACCTTTTCCCTGCTCTGCCATGCTACATGATGACCTGCCCAGAACATTAGGTAGTTGATATTATAAAATTATAATATACTTACAGTCAAGAATTACTTAAAACGACCTGATTGGTGAGAAAAGCCTCACTCAAAAACCATACTGCTGCCTATTTTCCTTTCTGTTGCTTAGTCTGAGTGGTCACATAATTTAGAAAGATCAAAAAAAAACATACTATCATCAGCAAGTAGGAAATGTGACCTTCTTTTGCTGCCTGAAAAATACATAGTAATCTGTTTTTGTGAACACGCAAAGTGTGTTTGTTTTGTTTGTCAGCAGAAGCAGACGGCAAACGTATGTGCTGCAAGCCAACAGTCACATTAAATGTCGGGATACAAGAAAAGTTATGACAGCTTCAGGTGGATGAGACAGACATCAATTATTAATTAGACATTAATGGGGAAGCAGAAATTAATTAGGCATTAATGTGGAGACTCCTTGTCTTGAGTCTACCCTCACCTTCTCCCAGTCACATCATTCCCCTCAATTTCCATCTATAACTTGGTCCTTTCTGTCTCTGTCTGTATCCGTCTGTACCCACACCCCTCCCACCCTCTGCATGTTCCCTCTCATCTGTGTATATAGAGGCAGATGTGAGCTACACTGCTATTTAGACTTAACATTTTTAATTTTGTTCCTGCAAGGTGCATTTTGGAATGATTCCATTTGCTTCCCGTGTCTTGTAAAACTAAATCAAACACCACTCGGATGTTCCAAACATTTAAAGCTGGTACAGTTTTACTAGATACATATTCCGACGCTGGTTGTTGTTCTGTTCTCCGACTTTTCGTCCTGACATGAATCTTTTTTTTTCTGGAGTTTAGGTCAGTGTCAACATGTAATTCAGCACTGCTTTGAGAGAAGGAGATTTAAACTGCACATTGAGTGGCTGTTGAAAAAGCTAAACAGAAAAAAAAAAACAGAAAGGGAAGAAAGGTACTGTAAGCAGAACTAAATTACTTTCCAGTGTACTGTACAATCGTGGGAGAAGGCAGGCGGGAAAATTGTATTGGCAGTGGGGGGCAGTGTTCATGTACAGGTCAGCTCCATTACCTGGGTCCAGCATGTCTCTCTCACATCGTGTACATACATATATAACCCCAGCTTGATGATATTCTCTCCCAATCTAGCTATTTTCCATTCCAAACCTCTTTGATCTGTGATTTGCATTTCAGTGCCCACGGGGTGAAAATTATTTGGATGAGATTTTTTTTTCTCTCTCGCTCACTGGCTTCTTTTCTGCATCTTCTCACTCACCCATTCACAATACCTGGGGCCTGTAAACTCATCCTCCCCTCCTTCGCTCCCTGACTCCATCTTTCCCTGACTCCCTCCATCCCTCCTTCCCCACTGCCACTCTGCTCAGGATCTGCGTTTAATATCAGCTGTGCCCCAGAACGAAACAAACAAATTAGCTGGAAGGAGGTGCGCATTTCAATCTTGGTTCCTCACCTGCATGTGATCCTTGGGGTGAGCAGGCAGCCTTGAACATGAATCCTAAACAGTAAGTACGAGTGTGGCTAGAGACAAACATGATGAGGTAGTCTTTGGAAGTGCTGGAAAAGAAAAGTAAGAAAAGTACATTTACTAGTGCATTTTCTGGTTTTAATTTCCTATATTTCTGCCTTTTTGTTACCTTTGCTTTGAAGAAATACCAGATGAACAACAGTACAGTACAGATGAAATAACTAAATAATGCATTAATTAAAGTTACAAATATGCTAGCATTAGACTCAAAGCCAGTCCCCTTTGTTCCCCCAGCTCTACCTCTCCCTGCTTCACCATGCTCTTCTGCCTCTTCTATCTGCCACACTCTGCACAGTCCTTCTGATATTATCAAACTCCTATAAATAATAATGGTGCAAAACTTATTAATTAGTCAGAAATTGTTAAAAGTGCTGTTTCAGAGAAAACATTCTCACTTATTTTCCTTTATGAATGACCCACAATTTGCCACATGTAGGTTATGTATGACAGCTATTCATTATATAGGATAATGTACACATTTAAATTATTTATATTTGTATAATTTAATAAAATACCCAAGATTCTGAATACATGACTTTTCCTTGTTTAGCACTAAGGATATTTACATGAATTAGTTAGTACTTTTATCACAACAACAGAGATGTACACAAAAGCCACAAAAGAGAGAGTCGTTTTGGTGCAGCTAATAAATCTGCCTCGAGCAGATTTGTTCCATGCTTTTGGTCAAGCAACATTATCGTTCCATAAACTATACATGTGTCACAGCAAGTCTGCTTCAAGCTTGCTGCCTATTTGATGTTTTTAAACAATTTATATTTGTTATCATATCAAAGAGGAGGCGTGCGGCTATCAAACACGTAAGGTGCACACGCTCAGCTGAGGGTCCCTCTCAGTCAGCCACGCTGCATTCCTTATTCTATTTTATCTCTGGTGGTTTTTTACTAATGTCAGTAACAGCTACCGGTAATAAAATGCTTGTTAGAGTTTGTGCCGTTGCCTCGGCGCATCGGCTTTGATACATTGTCAGGTCATTTGCCAGTGTTTCCTGATTTTCTTGCCACTGACTGCGTGTTTATTGATTTGGAGTTAATAAAGCCAGGGCCTCCGCTTATTTTGCCTCTGCTTCCTTTGGAAAAAGGTGAGGCTTCCTTTGATGTGGAAGCAGTACACTGTCAGACAACATAAATGCATGTGTTATAATGTCAGCTTTGCTTCAAGGTCTGTTTTTGCATTCTGTATGCAGTAGGGTGTAGAGGCACTCTGTGGTTTTCACTTTGACTCTCATTGTCAATGTTGGGAATAAATTAAAGGTATAAGAAAAAACAAATGGTACCAATTACTTACATTACCTGCAGGCCGTCTAGGTTACTTTATTTTGCTGCCTGTAATGCTGACATCTGATTCTACAATATATCTTTGCATCTGACTGCCTTTATGTGTTAGTGCTTTCATGTCTTTATGTGTAGGACTGTCACTGTGAGCCTGTCATCCCTGAATCTGTTTATCTGCTGGCTTCTGTATCTTTGTCTTTTCTCCCCACCCTCTTTCTTTCTATACTGCCATGACAGTCAGTATGGTTATTCCATCCCTTACCAGCTGATTGTCTTTTGTCTCCATCCTGTCTTGCTTCTCCCACTGCTGTTTATCTTGCCCCTTCCCCAGACACAGACCTTGGATGATTTTCTGTCTTTTCCTCTGGCTGTCTTGTATCTCCCCTGCTCCAAACTCCACCGAGCCAGCAGTCGTGTCAAATCAAAATAACGTCTTTAAAAATTCAGTCAACATTACCCCTACAAACAGCGAGGGCCTCCTCGTTGGCTATTCATGTATTCAGGTGTACATTGTGTCATGGTAGAGATGCATTCAGAGCGCAGGCAAGCCCAACATGGCAATTCCATCAAAATTTGATGTATTCATTCATAGTCACTTGTAAACTCTGTTTGTTTGCAGATAACTGGGATGTTTACCTGGGAGGACGGGAAAGCAGACAGACACATGCAGATCGGTTTCTTATCGGTCAAGGGGTGGCCCTGGACCTGCTGGCCATGTAACTCTGCAAGGTTCCCAGTGGAACATGAACCTGTGGTATACGACAAGGATCTTTCTGATGCTTTCTTCCCACTACTCTCTCTTTCTGTCTGTCTGGCTGCAGCAACAAACACACATGTGCATTGCCTAAGAAGTCCTTCCTCCTCCCATTCCTCCCCCTTTCATTTACTCTCAGCCTTTTCTCAGTTCTCACAGTATTTACATCCCTGTTTAGTGTCAAACTCTTGGGGTCAAACCAAAGTGCTGTAGCCTCAGGCTGGCTCAGAGGCTTGTGTATCATTGTGTTTGCTGATTACTTTCACCGCTTATCATAGTCTAGCACTTTTCCTGTCGTTTTTTTATACGTTAAGATAAAATACCCAGTGTTGCTTGTACATGAAGTTTGATCTGTACTTGTAGAAGAAAGTACTAGGGTTGGTTGCTGGTATTACATTTATCTCCCTCTTCCTACTCCTCCTCTTTCGTTTCTCCCTCTCCACAAATCTCTCCCCACTCTCTTAAATGTTGCTGTGCTGTTCTGTGGAACCATCCCAAAATCTCATCGTGTCAAAATGCATTACGAACATCAAAACATTTCTGTTTACAACATCGCAGTCGTGTCAATTAAATCTGATAAATTATTCAAACATTTATCTTCCCCCACCATGCCTGGGGAATTTTTAATCAAGCTTCCTATTTGCTTTAATTTAGCACTGTCAAGTGTGTATTTGTGTAAAATCCCTAGTATCATTAAAGATTTATCAATTGGAAATCTGTTTGGGTTGATTTTACTGTTAATTGGCTAGGAGACATGCTGTGCTATACACTCATCAGCAACAAGTGCATCTGAGTTGGGTTAGGCCTGCAGAGAACAAAAATCAGCATTGCTTTCACAATAATCCCAGCTTCCCAGCTGGGATTCCCAACACTAAATTTTATAAATGCATAGATTTCATACCTGTTTTGGAAATGAGTTTTTCAATAAATTCATTATGGACATAAATTCATTTTGTCTTGTAATGCTTTCATTTGAATTTATCCTTTAACATTTCTCTTCCTGACTTATCACTGCTGTACATTGCTTACCTTCCTGACATTTTTAGTCCTGCGGTACCTCACCTGTGCACTAGTTGCTCTGTTTTTTTTTTCATACACTATTCAATCACCCCCAGATCAATCACTTGTCTATACACCTGTTCCCCATCAACCATCAGCCACAATAATAAATACAAACCCCAGCCAACATTTGCTCTTTTCTAAGATATTCTGGTTTATGTATGTCTCTGATTCTCAGCAGCTCCTCTTCTTTTTTGGGTCACTTTCTGCATGACATTATACATATTTTGTATGTATAACGTGCATGCTTTCCTGCTTTAAGTAGCCCCTTTGTCGGACTAACTGACTATTTTTCAGATAACAACTTAACTTAGGGGCTGTCATCTTTCTTTTACGTCTGTCTCATGGGTCTGCATTTGATATTTCTCATTCATATGCCAGTTTTCTGATTTCTCACGAGCTTGGTATACAATATGGATTTTCATCCATGCACTTACAGACTTACAGAGCCTATATAGACCAAACCTTACAATGAAGAAACATGATGCTATTATTATAATTTACTCTTTATTGTTTTCTTGAATTTAGCATAGCTAACTTGAGCAAATCATATTGGATAAAGAATTCTCTTTTGTCTATTGGTAAGCTATATGGTTGTACATGTGATCCTGCTATTAAAGAAACCGTTCCCACGGTGAGGCTCAAACTGTACAAACTGTATCCCCTACCAGTAGTTACCACATTGGCTAGCTGTTGGTATTTTGGTTGGTAATTTTTTTCCAAAATGAAACAGTCAAGTGCTAACACATTTCACTCACTGAAATATGAAGTAGCTTCAGAAGTATAAAGTAATGAAGTGCTCTTCATTAACAATTTAAAATAAAACATTATCAGATCTTTTGTGATGAAGAAGTTTACATATACAAGGAAATAAAGCTTTGATTTGGACACAACTGTTGTGATTTCTGCAAATAAAACTAAAATTTAAATTATACACAAAAAGTGCATTTTTTGTTCACCTGTTAGTGTGAACTAATGCACGTTGGGTAAATTCAAGTATGACTAAATTTAGTCATGAACAAAAGTAAAGCTAAATCAGCCATAGCGACATTATCTAAGCAAAGTTCAAGAATATATCAGCTGGTATAATAGCATGGTAAGTCAGGCCAGATGGCAACCACATGTCTGTCTGAGGCCTCTAAGAGGTTAGACTGAGGTCGAAGAGCAGATCTGTAATCCTCACAACCTCACTCTGTCTCCCTCCCTCTCTCTCTCTCTCTTTCCTTCCTTTATTTGCTCAATTTCTTTCACTTCTGTTTTTTTTTCTCCTTGTTTCATGTCATTTGCACACTTTCTTTCAGTCCTTCTTCTCTCTTCACATAAAAGTTAAATATCCCACAGCAACAGATTTGAGGAAATGGCAGCACTGCAAGTGTTTAACATTCTATTGTCCTCTTTACATATGAGTTTTGGTGCAGTTTTTCCGGTGTTTTGGGGCATGTTTGAAGCATTTTTTTAAGCGATATCAGAGATGACATGTTTGCATATTTTTAAACTGTTTTCTTTTGTAATGCAAATGGATGTGACTCTGTCAATAAGTAGAAAGGCAGACGCATGCTGAATGAATAGCCTGAAACTTTGGTAGAGTACAGTTTGACTGCTGTGAAGGATTGTAATGTTAACTGATTGTGATGTGGGGTTGTTTTAGGGCTTCACTGACTCCACTCAACCACACTCACTCATGATTTACAAATAGGTGCACACACATCTTGTAGGTTCTCACGTTTGTGCCTCACTGCTCCCCGTCAGAACTCAACTTCCAACTTATACACACGCCTGCTTCCATGCCTCCCCACAGCCCAAAGAACCTACAGCACATCTGTCTACAGTGCATCTCCTCCTCCTGTCTCCAACTAGTCCTGCTCCTGCTCTGCTCCTCTAACCGTGGCCAGGTGTTTGCCCACAGCCACACAGCTCTTCATCTCCAGGCTGCCAGACCGACGCTGATGTAATTGCTCTCTCCACTGATCCATGAAAACAGAGAGAAAATCGAGAGAAAAAGGGAAAAGTAGGGAAAGACAGAGAGAGACAGTCTATGTTGTAAAGTCAGAACCAGGGCTGAGATTATGTGACAGGGGGGTGTGGGTGGTGAGGAAAGACGTGTGTGACTATTTTATAGAGGGTGGAGTGTGAGGCTCTCTGCATGTGTGTGTTTATGAGAAGGTCAGGCATAAGTAGAGTGAAATGTGGATACAACTTGTAATGATTTCTGTTGTTGTGGATGTGTGTGCATGTATCCAGGTGTGTTGCATTATGAAGCTGTCTACACACATGACCTCGCCCAAGAGAGACAAAGCAGCTCCACTGTGGGACTGTGATGTGCTTTTAGTGGTTGTATTGTGAGGACAATGTCAATTAATTTATTCATGATATTTATATATTTAAATATATTTATAAGGGGTTAAACCCATAGGGGGAGGTGGCTTTGCATTTTACTAATGACATGCAAATGGGGTGTAATGTTGTGTTCTGTCTCTAGTCTATTCCAGAGTTCTGGGGTGTAATGGGAATTATACCACAATGTGACTTAGAGAAAGGCTGAAACTGTCACTGACTGTCAGGACTCACAAATAACCCTGACTTTGGCAATTTAAAATAAAAACATTTACTTTTTGTATGTTTTAGGCATTTTACCTGACTCATTCAGTTGTTCAGCACTTTAAATACACGTAATAAAAGCC
>OMLM01005029.1:19248-58523 GCA_900302695.1 Helostoma temminkii
ACGTTTATACTATTTACATGCTATTAGTTTCACTTGTCAACAGGATTTTAGACTCTGACCCTAAACTGATATTGAAGGTATGGTATATGACTGCGTCCTAACATAAGCAGCCTGCCAGCACTAGTCTAAGAATATGAGGAGCTGAACACGAGGAGGGAACAACTGTAAACTTTAAGTGCATTCTATGAACCTGTAATGTACAAATAATATGTATTCAGGTGCGATGCTATTTATTCAAGCTTAGAACACTGGATAAGGAACCACTTATTAAATATCAAGGCCGTTCACACTCAGTTATACTAACATACTAAAGCCATGGGCCCTCGCCAGTGATACCAGCTGGTACTGGTGCAAGGAGAGAGAGGAGAGTAAACAAAAACAAAAACTGTAGCAGAGTGCTACTGAGCAGACAGCTAGTAGAAGTACAGGTGGTGTTCTAGAAACCAAATACCTCTGTTGTAACAAACAAACCAGGTCACAATCGAATGAATCACCTGCAACGGTGTTTGCCAACTCGTGGGTCAGGGCCCTAAATGGGTCATAAACAACTTATTCAGGTTGACCTCAAATGGGGAAAAAAAAAGTAGCATTATGATTTGATAAACCTACGCAAGATCAGGCTCTAGCCAAATGATTGTGTGGCCATGCATTAATGCTTGTAGCTGAGCATTTGCTTGGCAGAATTATATATATATATATATATAAAAAATACAATTACAGCTGTTAAATAGCAAAAACAACAACAGAGTGTATATGCAATATGCAACAGAATGGGAGACTGGTGTTCATACACATCAGAATGCGTTAGAAATAATGTAACTTTAAAACAATGCAGAAAAACATTATATATCATGCAGAAGCATGCATGAAAGGGAGATGATCATGCAGTCAGGAGAGGACCCTACTGTGCTTGTTGTCTGTGTTGCTTTTTTTTTTTTTTTTTTTTTTAAAACACAGACACACGCTGTACTTTTTAAACAAAACACATTTTTTACATTATTTTTCTCTTTCATTTGATATAATGATCTCTCTTCTTCAAGACGTGAACTGCAGTGCGTGAGTGTTCACGCTAGTGAGATCTAGCGTAATGTTTGCATACTGGAATTTTATCTCAAGCCGAGCATTGACAAGCACTTAAAGAGGGCAACTGGAGGTTAAGCATGTTAAGTGTGTCTGTTTCAGACGAAATCTGCAAGTCTCTTGTCAGATTTCAATCTATCATGTCTAAACCTCAGTTTTTGTCTATGAGATCTATTTTAATCTGAGTGAGAGTGTGTGCACATATTCCAAAATATGTATTTTACTTTATATTCATCCATAATCCCTTGCGTTCACAGAATTCACCATACACTAACAGAATAGAAGTGCAAAAACAAAAGGTGAGTTAGGAGTCAGAGGTAGTCAATGTTGACTTAGCTTCTAAATCTGTTTCTAGGCTCTAAATGGTGTTTCACACACAGCTGAGCTGCAGGCAAAATGAGGTCACACAGGCTCACATGAGTAAATCCTCAGCTGCTTTGTTTTCCTCATACTCATTTGTTCTAATCCCAATAATGTTTTGTTCTTTCATTTACAGTAGGCTATTTTTAGTTTGGGGATTCCCTGAGGCATCCATGCCTCATTGCATGCTGAATAAACCCCTGTAAACCCAGTGGAAAGTTCAACCCCTCTGTGTCAAAAATGGTGAAACTTTCACACAAAGTCCCTTTTCATGGTTAAACCAACTTTTGCAGAGCAGCAAGTGGAGACATGCAAAGAAAAAAAAAAAACAACACACGCACATCGGACAATCATCCCCCTTCCGACACTGCTGAACTGACCAATCAAACAAACCAAAAGTCAGTGTTCAAGAATGCATTCATCACTCAGAAATCTTTACCTATAAATATACATTGCATATATCTGCTAAGAAACCCATTCTTAGTGATAACTAATAAAACTCTAACACGAAACACAGTGAACCAGCATGTTCTTTTACACACACTTAATTTTTGGCAAGGTAACACTGTCTACACAGCCAAAAACTCAAAACAACCTGTGACTCACAGCAAACAGAAACACACAAACCTTTACGTCACTATCAAACGCACACAATCTCTTCCTCATATAAACTGCTCATACATGCTCACTCAGTCAGACACATAGGTACAAAGAAAACACCTCATACACAACACTGATCAAAATCATGACACAATATCTGATTTAAAAAAAAACAATCAACCCAACACATACCCAGAAACACACACACAGCCCCACACACCCACCCACACACACACACACACGTCTTACCCTAAACCTTTCACACACAGACAGCAAGCAGGGGGACTGATGGAACAGCAGAAGCAAGGTTAGAGGGAATAAAGAAAAATGGCGTGCAGGGAATAGACAGGAATCAGGTGATGAAGTAGGTGCTAACTGAAGGAGATGGATATTTGCTACTGTCATACCCACCCAGACGGAAACAAAGAATAACACCACAATTGTGTTGTGTTAGTTGGCCATTTGGGTGATGACAGTAAGCCCAGAATTGTTGTGTGTTGTTTACCAAAACCATTGAAAACACATTTTGTTTTCTCTCATATTCTCTTATTCGCCCCATGGCTTCAGAGTTCAATCTAAATTAACTTCCTAATTTTCAGCATATTAAACCAGTGATTATTTTACTTAAAAGATAGACAATTCAAATTGTATCATAACATGTACTTGTAAAAGCATGCCCTCCGGTTCCTGAATACTTACTTTTTTCCTCACACAAAAATAACATCCAGATGTCGGCAGTGTGCCAAGTGTCCATAAATTCTATCCACACCTAGTCTGACAGCTGTCTGATCAATGGACAAAAATAGTTTTCAAGTAAACTACGTAAAAAGTAATACAAGTAAAAAATAAATAACTAAAAATATACATATATATTTACTTGTTCTCATTTTAGTTTCTCCACAACGTGTAAAAAAGTGGAAGATAGTTTTTTAAGTGCAAAAAAAAAAGGCATCTGTTCTTCAATATACCATAGATGTTTTAAAAAAGTTTGGATTTAAATTTTTTCCTGATGTGTTTGTAAATTTATGATGTATTTCTGTTACTATGTTAATTTGATACATTTAAAACTAAACAAATGCAACACTGAATGAATAACTTTTTAGAAAACGTTTAAAGGCGCTATAACTAATATTTTACACATTTTCCAAGAAATTAAATGAAAATAGGACAAGATATGTCTATATGTCTACAGCTGTTCTAGTTCATTACATACAGGTTACAGGGGTTCTAGGGCGACAGTGCTATGGCCCGCAACCTAGCAAAACATATAAAAATAGCAGATCGAAGTGTGAGGTCTCATTTCAAGCGAGCAAGTCACAGAAAACCCCACTGCAGCCTCACGCCAGACAGTGTTCAATGTGACCTAAGCTTAGCTGATTGAATTAGCTTAGCTTCTATCGCTGGTACTTCATTAAAACAAACGCATGCCCAGAAATTGTGTGGCGTTTTGAGATTGTCCAAGTGAGCTGCATTCTCACATGGAGAGAAACTCTAATTGATTTGAGTGAGGGGAGGGGTAGCCTGTGTAGATCGAGTGTGCAAGATAAATGACATGACAGAGTGGAGACTCCACATAAACTCCAGCATTTACCAGACTTTGTACTAAGGGGTTTGCAAAGTAAATTCTGAGCAACCTCAGACTCCGACATCTGCGTTTCTACATGCAGCTCACTTGGATAATGTCTACATGTCTACATAGATAGGGTTCCTGTGCGTGTCTGAAAGCAGCTTATCATAGCTATAGGGGAAAGGAGCGAAGTTGTAGCTACAGTCTTGACTTTGTTTTGATTCTCAGAAGGCCTTCTGAAGTTGGTTATGGGGCCTTAAATGCTATTATTATAGTTTTAAGTTTAATGTGTCCAGTACAGGTAAAGAGGTCCCAGCTGTGCTGAAATTTAAACTTATGTGGAAATATGTGACAGTTAATCCTGGCTCAGGACAGGGGACTGTACCTTCTCCTTATCACTGGCCTCTCTTGCCACAGTGGAACCCTAGAGAGAATGAAGAAAAGGAAATTACTTGTAATAATCCAATTATTACAGAAAGAGCTGAAAAGTCTTACTTTTGCTTTTCCTTACTCGCTTTCCTGCAGATACATATTATAGCTGTGCCTGCCTGACCATGGAACCCAGTTTGACACACAAGATGCAATGATTAAAATGGCTTCTGTCTGTTCTACAGTTTATGTGTGAGCCCGACAGCCTGAACCTAGTGTTAGAACACTCCAACATGCTACATGTAGCAACTTGAGTACGAGCTACTCTGTGGATGTGTAAGCACTGCCTGCAACCACTGGTATGTTCATACTCACACAAAGCTGCCTTTGCTCTACAACAATGTAGTAGGTGCTGTTGACTAGACAAGAACACAGGAAAACTGCTGTAGAAGAAGAAAGCAGTAATGGTTCTGTGTTAGTTTTAAACCACCAGTCACCAGTGTTTGGACACACTTTGTCCTTTTTTTGTTGTTTTTTTTTCCTTTGGATTAACATTATACATTTATACTGAAGACATTGAAATAACAACTGAACAAATATGGAATTGTGTAGTCAACAAAAATGTGTTAAAACTACCCAGAATATGTGTTACATTTAAATTCTTCAAAGTAGCCAAATTTTGCCAGCTTTGCACACTCTGGGAATTCTCTCAGTCAGCCTCTTGAAGTAGACACCCGGAATGGTTTTCCAACTATATTGAAGGATCTCTCAGAGGTGTTCAATACTTATTGTCAGATTTTCCCTCACTCTCCAGTCAACTCATCCCAAACCATCTCAAGTGGATTTAGATCAGGTGATTCTGGGAACCAGGTTTCTTGGCCCAAGCAAGTCTCTTCTGCACGTTGTTCTTCCATAGTATCAGTTTCTGTGCTTCAGTTTAAACAAGAAGGCCTGACTCACACAGTTTCCTCTAAGCTGTGGATGTCAGCCACTTGAATTCAAAGAAGCATTAATCTGGGCTTTAATCTGATGTATGATGTATATGTGCGGTTTCTGAGGCCAGTTATTTTAATAAACATATCCTCTGTAGCAGAGATAGCTCTTGGTCTTCCTTTCCTTTATGAGAGCCAGTTTCATCATGTCATTTAATAGTTTTTGCGAATGCACTTGCAGATTTTTCAGATTTGCTGACCTTCATTTATTAAAAATATGATGGACTCTTTTTTTCCCCCTTCTTTCTCTCTCTGAACTGAAAACCATTCGTGAATCTGGCGAAAGAATGCAATGAGTGTGCCAAGCTGTCATCGAGCTTTGGACCATCTAAATATAAAATTAAACATATTCTGGGTTGTTTAACAATTTTTTTACTACATAATTCCATATGTGCTCATTCATAGTCTGAATATCATCAGTATCAATGTACAATTTTAAAAATAATAAAAAGAAAACCGAAGGCAAAGATGTGCCCAAACTTTTGACTGATCTTGTGCATGTGGATGTTATATAGCACATGCTGGGTTCTACTTGTTTTTATGTTATTCTGGTCTTTTTAAACTTGTTATCTTATTATTACTGAGTTTTGGAGAGATGTAGAAAAGGAAGTGGTTGAGGTGATGCTCCTGCAGACCACTGACCCATCAATCAACAAGGAACCATGCAGAGTCAGTCATGCATCCACAAACTTCAAAGTTTCAAACATGCAGCAGGTCTATAGTGCCTCCCACAATAACACAACTGTGGAGGTTTGCTGACACGCATGTGAGTATGCACAAACTGCTGCAAAAAGCCAACCCAGAAATAATGTTTTTGAGCTTGTGTAAAGTGTAAGTCACTTTAACTGTCAAAAGCACCGTGGAGGTTTATTATTTTCACATTACAGTTATATGAAGGACCAACGACACTGATACTGTTAGTAGAATAACATGTTTTCCGCAGGAGATTAATCTTCAGTTGATTTTAGCTGTTGCTCAATATTTCTTCTAACAAGATATTTAGGACAAAAAACTTGGACTTAAAGAATAAGACTGTGATTTACTTCATAAGAGAATAGGTAGTTCCCTCCCTTCATACCTTGAGATCATATTTTTTGTAGACAGAAAGGCGGTGGGAGAAAACATTGCGTGTAACAATCATGTAGGTCTCATCCCCATCCACTGTGAGCCGGTACATCCCCAGAAATTGAGGTAACAGTGTATTTCCATGGCATTCCACAATGAACTGCCAAAAGAGAACAAGAGATATCAATTTAAAACCTTTAACAGAAAGGTGCTTACTATATGCATCAGAAACTGTAAATATACGAGAGAAAATGGTTTAATCTACTATAGTTATTAGTATCAGGACACTTTCTGAAACATACTGACAAATCCAAAATCAGTGGGTAGATAAAGACAATGCACAATTAATGTTGACCATATGTCACTAGACACAAAGCTATGAAAAGTGCTTTACTTGTATGTGCTGTCAATTTGTATAGGATGACAAAAGACATTTTAAAATGATGTGTGTGTTTATAATCCCTATTTAATACAAGCTGCTTAGGAAAATTAAAGGCCACTAAAGTCAAGTGGGCCTCTTAACAGATTACTGTTTGTTTCCATAAAGGTGTTTTAGAAAGCCTATAATATGGAAGAATCAAGGCCTGCATTTATGTGCTGCAGGGTGTTATCACCTGATGGTATTTCTTTAGAATATTATGCATTTCTGCCACATCCTCACTGCTGATGGTCTTAATGACGTAGCGTTTGTCAAAAGAAGTGTGGAAGCGGGCCCCGCTCCGTCCCTGTGCTTCACTGTTTAAGGGAGCACTACGTGTCAGAGAGTTCTGCAAACATACAGAGCAAAGACAGATGCGTTATCACAATGTTTAAACAGCTGATAGAGAAATTAATTGTTTCCTTTGATTTGGAGGCACTACTGTAATATATTTGAATGAAGCTCATAATACATGTCCTAGATCTAACTTTGTTGTGTCTAACCACACACTAGGTTCCAGTTTTACCATATGGAGTTCTGACCTCTGTGCCTGCACACAGACAGCTGCTGCTCAGACTTTGGAGCTCAAAAGTAACATGATCCAACACCCCTGGCTCAATGCCTCATTGTCCAAAAATTCTTCATGGTCCTCTGCCCTTAGTTACCTTTCCCTTTTTCAAATCTTTGCATCAATTCCTTGTATTACAAAGTGACAATTAACCTTTAAGGTAAATACTTGAAGAACTGTTAAGCAGTCTTTCTTTTAAGTGTTCAGAATGAAAGAATTAGTGTCAGACATGTTTCTGTAGATTCTGAAAACCTAAACACTAAGCAGTCCACTTATAGTCCATATAGACACTGAAGTGGTTTGTACCGCAGTCTGCAAAAATGTCGAAGAAGCGTCTCACCTGAGGCTGGTATACACACTTGAAAGCCTTTCAAAATGATATCATAGTGTTCTTGTTTTGATTAGTCATTTAGTCATTTCCTCAGCTTTCATTTCTTATAATGCAGGGAAAGTTATTAATACATTTGTATTTAAGGTACTGTCTATAACCTTCTGTTAGTACTGCTCATTAAAATGAATGGTACTGACGTATATTACCATATGTAATTAGTATTGCCAGCAGGCTAATGTTGGAGCAACGGCAGAAAGAAAAAAAATTATAAACGAAAGCTTTTTACCACAATACAATTGGTGACTCGTGAAGGATGCGTAAATGTTGATAGTATCACAATATTCCTTTAGACTGGCTGTCTTAACACCCCCTACTGCCCACTCACTGCAGCCAGCCAGACCCTAATGCAAACATGTGAAAAGGACAGCTGCACTGAGCTGGGACACAATGACCTCCAAATACTGCCAACTCACTGTATGAACTGGGAATAGGGGACAACTAGGAAAGAGTGAAAATTAAAGTAAGGAGTGGGCTGGTCAAGACTGTGATCAAATGTTTTAGAATACTTAAGCCTTTTGTTTCCCTAAATTATTGTAAGTGCTTTATTTCATTTAAGTTACTAGATACATAAAAGACATATACATAGATATAAGGCCTATAAAACCACTTTCTCATGTGCAATGTCAACAATCAAGTACTACAAACTTGAAAAAATTCAAACTAGCTATTTGACCCAAAAGTAGTAGTAGTAGTCATGTTACTAGGTTGTTCTATTATTTGTGAAAGAGCAGTATCTTTTCATACCAAGAAGTCCTGATCATCGATGCCAAACCTCTCTCTGAGGTTTCGAAACACTAGTGGACAGTACTCCTTGAACTTAAAATGGCTGGGCATGTTCTCCCTGTGTATACACAAATACAAAGCAACAAAAAACACACAATTGACATTTTTTAATATATAGTGGGTACTAAAAATATTTTATGGAATAATCAGAGTAAAACATTGCATTTGAATTCAAAAACACCTTACTTGTTAAAAAGGTGATTGTCCACTTTGATTTTAGAATAGGCCTTGAAGTCATCTGGCATGAGCATGATGGGAATCTGAACGTGGCTTAACTCGTTTATCTGGGCAGAAGAAAAAAAAACAGAAAAGGAGAAGAAGTCAGTCATTTTTCTAGGAACAAAAATCACACATCACAAGAGAAATGATAGCAGTTAGAGATGTTAGGATACAGAGAAAGAAAAAAAAACAAGGGAGACTTGAAAACTCGACCAAGATACCTAACTGATTACTATGGCACACAAACATACAGAGATCAGTGGATTCAACATCTAAAGAAATCTCTGTAAATGCAGTGGCAGAGGCAGAGGCAAAGTAATCAAAAATAAAAACCGTGTCTAGATGTGGTCTGTGTGCCCAAAAGTGATCTGCCTACACAGATGCAGTTCTGTAACTTCTGCCAAGGTGCATCTACATCTCTTGCAAGGAGTGCATACTAAAGCAATCAATTAGCACTTCCACTGGTGATGAATACTTTTATAAGCACAGTTCAGCATTACTTAATTTGGACAATATGGGAGGCAAGCCTGATGGTGAAGCTCTGCATTACTACTACTTTGACCAAAACATAAACTACTAGTTTCTTTTTATATTTGTGATAAAATGTTATTGCATTATCCAAAATAGTCAACACAGGAATTTTGGAGATTTTCAAGTACAGCTGAGCGCTTCATACCTTTGCTCACGTAAGCTTTTTATCCTCAACGTGGTATTACGTAATAAGATATATGTTTTTACAGACAAAGGATGGCATTCACCCAACTGCTTAGATGACGGTTTCCTATGTCTGCAATCAGAGTATCACATGCATAGACGTGTCTGGATTTGGTATTGGCAAAAGTGTGATGTTAGTGTAAGTGTCAGTGTAATGCACAAAAACTATTCACATAATTGGGGTAAAATTTCCCTGTTAACAATTTCACAGGCTTTGCACATGATGACAGAATGAGGAAGTCACTGTGGAGTTTGAAACCATGGCTCACTAGATTTTAAAGACACATCTGAATTGGGGAAGAGCTGCTGTGTACAAATAGTTGAAACAACCAATCGAATATTTCTTTAGTGACGAAATTAGCATTTTGATTTACGGTTATTATTATTATTGTTATTACCATCAATTACAAGGACTTTTAAAGGAACAAAAAGAGAAGTGGTTAAGCACCAGTGGTGGAGGAGTGGTGGAGGAAGTACTCACATGATTTACTTAATTTAAAATCTACTATCACACAGTACAGTACTCTGCTACAGAGACAAATGCTGATTTTTATTTATTTTTTCGGAGCTGGAGACCAGTGAGCTCAGCCTTGGTTCTCTGCTATTTCCCTCTGTGCTGCAAATGTGCATGTGGTGACCAATGCCGGGTCTGACAGGCATGGGCTGGTTACACTCAGTTGGATTTTCCTTTCCAATACCGGTAATGAGCAAAGGTACCATGGTATGATAACCATCAGCTTTTAAGTCACATTATACCATGACAATGGGATACTACTGCAATACTAATGACAATTGCTTTACCCATTTACAGTTGGAAGAGCATCCTGGGTGAAAAAACTGTGAACTGGGTCATCCATGAAGTGCGGTGGACAGATAACAGCTGGTTTCACGGGGTATAGCATTTTGAAAATGAAAGAGAAAAAACAACAACAACAACAACAACAACAAAAAAAACCCTTTTCAAAACCAAGGTGTATTGACCAGACTGAAACGTGAGTCTTTCACTACCAGCAAGCATAAAAAGCCACATTTACCTCAAGCTTTGGGCCTCTGACTGTTTACAACATGGAAACCCAACTGCATTAAAGTATATACAAAACATCAGACCACGAAAAGCACAATACAGCCCCTTTAAAAACAAGGACATTTCTAAGCGACCCCAAACTTTTGAACAGTATGGTCATTACATTATTATGAGTGAAAGCCAGGCTTTGTGTTTCTCTGGTAGGAAACATAGTCTCATTGACCTGTAGTCTGATTTACTGCTATTTTCAATCTCCTAATTTGAGCTCTCTGTGCTTTTCAGATACAGTGAAATGTAAGTCTCAATTGGACAGAAACACTGAACTGAGCTGAGTTTTAAAACTGGTCATGTTTTCAGAATGTAATCTGGTATATTTATTTTACATATGAATATAACTAAACTACAAATTGTGCAATATTAGATGAAATAAAATATTAACACTAAAATGGCTTTGACAAACATCAACAGCAATTACAATCATTCAACAAAAAACAAAATTACATGAGGCTTCAATAATCCTTGTGCACTGAATAAGCAGTGGGGCTCCAGACACATAAGGTACATTGCAAGAGTTTCCATTTTGAGCTGGCTATGCAACACATCACTGTAATACAAAGACCTGACATTTGTTATGACTCAGGCACAGCTTGTGTGTGTGCGTATTTGTTGTTGGCTCCAGGCAGGGGTGCTGGCGGGGTGCGTGAATCTATTAATAAATTGTCATTGCACAAAACACATTGTAGGTCCCCTGAATGAGCTCAAATAATCAACCTTTGACTACAACATTAATGACAAAGTGTGTGTGTGTGTGTGTGTACATGGCTATTGATAGTGTTTGGTTTAAAAATGAGCCAACTCAATCTGCTTTACTGCCAACAAACAGTACCTACGGCACAGGAATGATTAATTTTCAACACAAGAACACCAGCAACTCCACAATGGAGGAACAATACATTAGTGGTATTATCTGCATAGCTTCTGTCAACATCCTGAATTCCACAGCACAAAAATCACATTAATCATAAGAATAGGAAAGTGGCAAAGAAGGAAGGTGCAGGCACTTGACCAATGGCACCAGACGCCACTGATGAACTTGGAGCCAGATCTTAGACTGAAAAGCTAACTTGAATAAAGTGATGTCCAGGAACTTTGTCCATAGATCCAAACGCCTACCATGGTATAACAATTTCAACCTCATCATGCTCAGCAAACTTGCATCAGAATTTCAGTGCCTTTTACTTTGGATACAGCATTTTGATGTTTTCTTATTAGAGGTGAGTGTTACAACTTAAACTGAATCTCTTCAGGATTATTGTAAACAGTGGAAGAGAACCAACAGGAGAACTATGACTTATAATTTGTGCACAGCATTAACAGAAGTGGGATTACAAGCAAATACTATAGGACAGAAAGCTTAAGGGGAAAAAAAAATCTGAAAAAGTATGTAAAGATAAAAGAACATGTAGGAAAAGCTTTAATAAAAATACGACAAAGAAGAAATAATAAAATACAGGGCAAGCAGAAGATCCAAGTCCACAGATGCCACATCTGTGCCATCAGTTTCAGTGCCCTGGTGTGACAGGCACCAATGTCACAGTGATGCTATAGCACAGATGCATTCTGAATACTCAGAGGGGAGATGTCACCTAATCAACAAAGCTGTGTTTCAAACACAGACACATAGAGACAATGCCTTATGTTACCAAGCACACACACATACACAAATACACACATGTGGGGAATGAAATCCAAAGCTAGTCACAGCAATAAAAAGCAACACAAAAGCATAACTACATAAAAAAGTGAGCACATATATAGGTGAAGATATATGTGTATGGGTGCAGATAATAATATACATATAAATATACAGATAATAGGACCGAAAACACAATCGTGCATCAGTCTAAAAAAAAAACCAAACTCTGCTCTGGCACTTGGTTTTTATTTCTACTAGTGATGAAACAATTTCATGAGAAACTCAAACATCTCCATTACTAAAAATATTCTATGCGAATTCTTAAGTTTGAAGCTTTGTTTAATCCATTTACTTACATACAGGATACAGTTTATCATGTATGACTATTACATACACAATGTAGTATAGATAACAAAATGAAGAAAAAGAGAGAAAATAGTGAGGGAAGATTAAACTACATAGTGTGTCAAAAGAAGAACTGCACCGATTGCCATTTTTAGGCAATCGGTGCAAATATGCAATAGTCAACACCAATTTTGGCCAATCCGATTTGCTTTCTATCTAAGACCTACAATTGACACCATACCCAAACATTTAGCTAACTTTTCTTTAATGAAGATTTTAATTGGAATTTAAAAAACAAAATTAACTATTAAATAATTTTTAAATAACACAAATAAAACACAACATAAATAACATTTCCATTGTTCCATTTAAACTAATCCCAAACAAAAAGTGCTCCAGGTTATTGCATAAACCTCCAAATTAAAATGAAGGTGAACGTGTGTGTGTGACTGATCGATCTGTGCATCACTGGCCAAAAGTCTGGAATCACATCAATGTCTTTGTACGATGCATTTGTCATAAAACAAGCCAGCCTATCACAATAGCACAACATCAGAGCTTCAAGATCTCACCAGAAATGAGTCATTATTCTTAGGTAATTATATTCTTAGACTGTGTGTTTGTTTTATGGCTTTTAACTCTTTACTTGACTACAAGAGAGCCCTGCTTCCTATTTGCCTAGACTGTCTGTTTATGCATAAATGGCAAATAAAAAATCTTTAATCTTTAGAAATGTCCAGACAGAGTGGTCCCAGCACAAGGTAAATAACATTAGTAAAGTATCATGTACAGGAGGGGTATACTGTTGCCTTTGTATAAGCACTTAGAAGAAAAATATGACTAAATTGTAAGCCCTCCACGGGGTTGGGTATTGTGCGAGTTGTCTGCAAAAATTATGCAACAAGTAGCCTAACTATATGTTATTACGGGTACGGAAAAAATGAACTAAAGGCTGGTGGATGCCATTACATAACGGTAAAGGACTGCGATTTCATGCAATGAATATGTACGAATGTGAGCATGGAAACCTATTCTGTTTTGTGTGCAGTTGTTATCTGCACCACTAATAAAAAGATGATCAGTCAGTCTTTAAGAAGCAGAGCGTGTGGTCATATGACCTCCCAGTGGTGCAGTGGTGGCAACTTAGCTTCCGCGTCTCTACATTTAGTGACTTCTTTTTAAAAAGCAACTAGAATCATATACAACTAGCATCATAGTGAGTCTTTGGCCAGACATCAACACTATTTGTGTTAAGTGTTTTGGGGGAGGGCAGCAGCCAGAATGAATCATGAATAAGCCAAAACACTAATTTAGCCCCATTGTTTGTCACTGTAAACTTCTCCTTTAATTTTGTTTAACTTAAGTTAAATTTAACACGACTATTTGGATTTAATCGCGTTTTATCAAAACATGCAGAGTTTCGTCGTACAAATTAATTCCAATGTTTGGATTAACTCAATCAAGTCTCAATATCAAGTCATTAATGTGTGTATTTTTCCTTGAAGCCCAGTCAAAATCCAGTCTCATTATACCATTTATTATATTACAAACACATAATTGTCCACAGTAATAGCAATATGACTTGTTCACCACATCATGTGGGCCTATTTAAAACACAGCAAAGTAGATAAAAGTGGAGGGGTGTAAATACTCTGTAGATAAAACTCCTAATTTATTTACAATGCGTGTTAAAATTTCTATGTTAAGCATAGTGTACATTTTTTGTTTTGTTTAATTAGTTACATGCAACCATCTTTTTGCAGCTATCAATCTTGCAGACAAATTTCACACTACCACTTCCCGTTTGTCTCCATGGTGACGAGGACTGGTTTTCCGGCCCAGAGTGAAGCAAGCATGTGCTGTTGCTCCATTGGACAGGAAGTTGTTGAAGAGAGCATGCTCTGTCAGCAGCATAGCATAGTGCTATTACTCTGAACAATGACAGATGACTCACTGTTAGCAGATAACGGCTGACTAGTACTGTTGACAGCACAGAGATATTGTACAGTTGGTTTAAATAAATCTGGATCTAAAAACGTAGTTACTTGGGTTTTCAGAAGAATAATAAAAATGCTACAATAGAAAAAAATGTAGTAATAAAATGAAGACTAATTGAGGGGGTCACCACAATGATTTCTTTTCTAATTCCTTAGAACTTGTTATTGCCTTTCAAGATTGCGTAATTGTAGTGATGTTGCAATCTTGATTTATGATAAATTTTTAGTTTAGTCTACTGAAGAAACCTTACTGTCATCTGTCCACAAGTAATTTTCCCTGCTCCTGTGTTGACAAACTAAAAAAACACAAACTACACTTATCACCAATAGGTACGTGCGCACAAATGTATATGTAGACAGCTTAGCAAGGGTGTTGTAAAGGCCAGCTATTAAAGGATATAGTGGTGCAGACTGACTGAGCAACAAACAGGATTAGCCGTAGTATATGGCCAGACCTGCTGAAAAGAAAAAATAAACAAATCAAGCTGCTCAGCAACATGTCACTTCGCATTTGGGCAAGGTGCATGCTATGGCACAGTGATTCACACAAATACATACAGTATGTATACATACACAGGTGAATATATGCTCTTTGAAGCCGACATAATACAGCTGGCAGAAAAATGCAGTCTAAGCCGAAATCTGGTACAAAAAAACTGTAAACCAATATGTAATGTACAGTTATGTTCACACTTTTTTACTGACAGTATGAGTATGGACTATCATATGACCACAGAAGCAATTTGTGGTGCTAATAATGTGCAAAACTGATAGATGACAAGAATAGAATAAATGGTTTTCTGGGATACTGCATGCGATTTTTGATGAGAAGGGAGATGTTATTAAAACTGTGGGATCCTCTAAAATTAGTTTTCAGCTGCTGCAGTCACTGTTACTTAAGCTTGTTGACTGGCAAAGCAGCAAGTCTTACAAATTAATAGAGCTAATAATGTATTCAATATATTATCCAGCTCTACTCTGTTCACTACCTTTATATCCAGGAGGTTAAGCTAAGTAACTGAAATTACGGATTGGCTGGATTTATATCATCTATATCAGATTCATACCGATACAATTGTTGATTTAATAAACTGTATGCCATGCCAACATTCAAAATCCAATAAGACATCCACTGGAGTCCTGAACACATCTACAGAGTACCCGAGTTTAATTAGAGAACTCATCTGACTTAAGCAAAGTATAACATGATTCTCCTGAACTTGTGAAAATGGTTTATAATAATGAATTTCCTGGTGCATCTGCCAGCGAACGGCTTAGTCATGCCAACTCACTGTCCGTCTGCTTATCTGCATCAGTGCAGGAGAGAACGAAAAAGAAAATGTCTTCTTTAAATGTTTTTGGAGAGACACACTGGCACAAAGCCACAAGATGCTTCTGTGTCATTGCATCAGGGTGGCAAGATGTAAGACTCATGGTGTCCGCTTTCCTTACCCATAATGATCACACATATTAGGTGTAGGTCACTCTAGCAGATATTTATAGTTTCCTCCTCTTATGTAATTCACAGAACCAGACACAGCTACTCTGAGTCAGACAGACAGGAAAGACACAGCAAAGAAAGGTACGAGAGAGGAGCAGGGAATCAAACTGAGACAGGAAGGAATGGCACAACGAGAGGCTATGAATTTGAAGGATGGACAGAATTTAATGGCGGTATACAAAGCAACATACCACTGCTGAATCATGGCTGTGCTGCTGCAATTTTGCATGGTTCATTAATATTGAGGATAAAATAGAACTGATGCAACTTGTGCTTTCTATATTGCACACAGTCAACAGTGTTGGGCCCAATAAACTGTGGTGGAGCTGCAGATTAAAAGCTGTTATGGAAGTCCTTCATATAACTACCTAATAACTATGACCTGGATGACAGAGAACCTTCACAGCTAAAGTCCTTCATACATAAATATTGTTTATTCCCACCTCTTATTTTAAAAAAAAGTAACCAGAATTTACATATATAGACATGCCAACACCATATATTTTTTTCTTTTTTTTCCTGCAAATTCTACTAGCACTCACTTTTGTAACATTGTGGCCCTGTATCAGCACTACTGTAACGCTTACTGCTTCTGGCCTTAAGGGCAAAATACAGTAAATAAACCTTTGCTAATTAGGATTACCATGCATAAATCTAAACTTCTGTGATGAACAGTATCATATGGTTAAAGTCTAACTTTGAAATAGTTATTTCATTAATTCTTCAATCTATGTCTATGTCTATTCTTAAAGTCATGGAGGAGGAAAGGTTATATAGTACCTATAAAAAATAACTAACAACAACAAAAAAAAGCTTAAATACTCATACCTTTAAGTTTTCATGGTTGCACGGTTGAAATAATTTAGCTTTTTTGACAAAGGTTTACCAAAAAAAGGTTAAAGTGAAAACAGATCTCTACAAAGAAATGCAAATAAATCCCTGATGCTTATATTTCCTTACATCAAATGTTCATTAAATATTTGTGCTTAACATATTAAAATAACAGCTTTATCCTACTTAAAGTGTAAAATCATATTTTACAGGAGCTACTTGATCTGATGTGACAGGGTTCACAGGTGTTTGAAGATATAGTGTTGAGTCTTGTTATACTAATAATGAAGGACTCACTAAAAGTTATTGACATATAGATCAGATCAATATGAAAAAGATAAATTTTATTTATTTCAATTAGTGAATTAATTGAAAAATATATTAAACTTAAATATGTTTGGCAATATTTCCCAGCTCTACATTCCACCACTTTAAATAAAGATGAATACATTTAGACGTTTACTGTCTGTCAATGAGAAAATGAAAAAAATCAACATATTCTGACTGAGGTTTATATTTCTACAGTGCTCTCAGACTCTCTGGGGTTTTATTAAACTGACAGACAGGCCAGGACCACATCCTCATTTTTCAGTTTACAAATTATTTGAGAGGGAGGGTATAAGCTTCATTATGATCTACACCCAAACCCCTGACATGTGTTTAACACATACTTAGCTTTCTACCATTGAGGTTAGGACAACTGTCACTTTCTAGGAAACCATTGTGTTTGACTATGCTGTTAGGTAGTAAATTCATGCCAGTACATTCTGTGTTGTCCCCAAGTGTTTGGTCCAGCACATTAACACCACTCACACCCATAACAGACTACTGTCTGTGTTCGTGCAGTGGTTTTGTAACATTCAACCACTGTTGATGTTTTACCAAGCTATCTATTTTTAAGAAGCCAAAATGGGCTATTATCTCATCCCTGGGTTATGTTGTCATTTTTATGTTATTCGCTACATCGCTGGCTAGGGCCAACTTCCTCACACGCTCGCTGTGATTACCTGGAGAATTACTGGCTGTGTTCACACACACAGGTTCATACGAACATTACACAGACTTTGTACTAGGGAGCTGACAGGATAAAGTCCACATAATGTCTGTGCGGTTTGACTTGTTTGTGTTCGCACATGATGCTCATCAGAGTAAAGTTCGGAGAAAGTCCAGAGTCCAGTGCATGTTGGAAAGCAGCTTTAATATACACTCACTGGCCACTTTATTAGGTACACCGGGACAATCTAAAGCAATCCAATACATAAGCTCTGCCATGAATTCTAATATAACAAGTTTACTTGAAGCTGTCAGACAGGTGATTATTCTGCCATATCTTTGTGTGAGAGAATGGCTATTCCCCACTGGTATTTGGTGATGCAGTGCATTAGTTTTACGAACATATAATAAAGAAGAAAATAGTCATTTTTGTGAAAACATACTCTTCATTTACAATGTCTAGAAGAGTCAGAACCATGAGTTAGTTTTTATGATTATACGTTAATCTTCAGTATATTTCCTAGAATTGTTTTAGCAGTGTTGCTGTGGTGTAGACATCCATGACCGCTTGCCACTGGACAATCACCCTTGCTGGGAATTCACACTGAAAGCAAGATGTGAAGTGAAGTGGCATTCCATTCAATTCACACCGACCCCAACCTGCGTTCAACATCTGTCATGAAAACAGCTGTCTGTGTCTGTTTGTCAGCAGGACAAAGGGACGATCGTCTTTACCAAGCTGACTGACAGCAGACTTTTTACTGGCTTTTACATGGCTTTAAAGTTGGCTGAGAAGAGAGAAATCAGGCATGTTTTTATTAACTAACTGTAGAAGGTAGGTCAAGTGAAACCAGAACACAGTGACTGATCAATCATTGGTGTTGTGTTATTTACAGTTTAAGATTGATATGCGAAGTTAACGTTGTAAAGCAATTTAGACTTCCAAGCTGCAAACTGCACCTTTAACATTCCCTGGGAGTGAATCTGCAATGTAATTTTTATGCCAATGGTGTGAGAAATAGTCCACTAGGGAGAAAAGAAGCAGGTGAGACAGCTTTGAGCATAAGAAGGATATGTGCTGGCAGCAGCCCTCTCTGTGTTATGCAACTAAGAGAACCATTTGAACATGTAGATCAGTCAAACCTATGTTGCAGAGTCAGTGTCCCACTAATCTTCAGTTTTAACACAGACAAAGTTTGTGTGTTTACTAGGATGATAGCATTGCTGATATACAATCCCATCTGAGCCCATAGGAACAGCAAATAATTAATGTCAAGACATTTATGTTCATGATTAAAGTTAGATATAATATGAAAGTTCATGATGACAGCTTTTACTGTATTTGATGCTATGCACTTGGTTTGTTAAACAAGTAGAGCAATCTGTAGTGTGGTTGGCCCTCAACCCAAGGGTCGGTGGTTCTCAACCCAGCTACTGCCATATGTCGTAGTGACCCTGGACAAGACAGGCAGTTGGGGAGGGCTGTGTCAGGAAGGGCATTCAGCATAAAGCCTGTGCACTATTCTGTGGTGGCAACCCTGACCACGGTATAAGAAATAAAATAAAAAAATTTAAAACTTTGTATGTTAAACAAGAGAGAACACGGCACATTTGTGTCAGATGACAAAATTTATAGGTGAGCAAAAGCATTGGAACAACCATTGACATGTTTCTTGTTACCTTGGGGTGTCTTTTGAGAATTACTTGGACATTGTGAACACTGTGTTTGTTGCTAAAAAAAGGACAAGATGAAAAGCAGAGAGCTGTCTACAGGAGAAAAGGCAAGCTATTTTAGATCTGAAAAAAAAAAAAACTATCAGAGGTACTGCACAAACACTGGGCATAGGTAATACAACAGTATGAAAACAAAATAGACCAGTGGTATACAGAAGCTGCGAAAGAAGAGGAACTAACAACCTCCAAAGAGCAGGGGTCATTTTGTCTGCCAATTTAGAGAGAAACGCAGCAACTAAACGGGAGGAGCTTCATCAAGGAGCTAGACAATCATCCACATTGCTAACTTAGTGCAGCACTTCATCAGAAGAAAGTCTGGCAGATGCTTTTATCAAAAGCAACTTATAAGTGAGGTACAAGGCAACCAAAAATCTAAAATGCAACTGCAACTTCACTTGTTTAGATAAGACTCAACGTAGGCAGCCCTTAAAGGCACTATGTCAGTGAATCACTAGTAGTTTTGTGATTCTTGTAGACAATATTTGAATTGCAATATAATAAATGATATGGGATTGGCTTATATTAATATATTTATTATATATACTCTATAGAGTGAGTCTAAACACTGGTATTAACTCACACTGCTATACAAGATTAAAACTAAATATTTATGTTAAATTTAACTTTTGACTTGCGATTAACAAAACCAAAGGAGAAAATGTTTATGGGAAAAACAACTGTGATAAAGTATTAGTAATTTCAGCTCATTCAGTCTTTACTCTGGCTGCTGCTGCTCCGCTGCACTGAACGCAGACAGTGGAAGAGTCATGGCCACAGCAGAGAACAGAGTAAAGCACATAAAGCAGTTAATGCCTGGCCAAAAAGTCACCTATCAGCTAGTTGTTTTATCAAAATAGCCGCTAAATGTAGTGACGCGAGTGGTAAATTGTCACTACTGCACACCAGAAGTTTATGTGACCACACGCTCTGCAGCTTCAACAAAGACTTACTGATGACCTCCTTATTAGCAGCACAGATAACAAGCAAACGGCACACAAACACAGCATAGGTTCTTTTGTTCACACATGTACACATTTAATTAAATCATTGTTTTTTGCGATTATAAAATTTCAATGGCCGACACTGCGTTTGTAAACGTGATTAGATTAATCGGGCAGCACTAGTTCTGGTAGTGTACAGGGACAAAGAACGGGGAAACAGGTTCGTTTCTGCTCACTCACAGTTCAATTGTGCTCAGCTTCATATACAGTATGAGAGATTACAAAGAAGCTGTGTAATCCATTGTCAAGTACTGCCCTTAATAGAAGGCCAAAGATCATTTGTCACACGAATGTCCATGAAAACACCCCACAAAACGAAACATACAAAGGGCTTATTCAGCTCAAGTGCAACTGACATTTGTTGTTATATTTATCAAAAATATTTATGTTCCTACTAACATGAGGAATTGTGAAATGTGTGTGCTGACCACTGCCACAAGGAACCAAAACAAGCAGGGCAACCACTGGAAGATGTGAATAAATGGCAAGAAAGCAGAGCAGCAACTACATATCAAAGGCCCCAAAGCTTTTCCATTTAATATGAACTACACAGCTGTCGTAATTTACAACATTAGCTGCCACATAAGAACAATTTTGTGCTAAAGTAGAAATAAAATTGTACTGGATGCATAAATGAGTGCTGCCACTCACTTGCTGCTTAGCCCTTTTGTTTACATATTGGAAAACAGTTCTCATGAATCTTAAACACAAGATAAACATTCAGTAAACAGGCTGTGATTTAGTAACCATGTTGAGTAAATGATGAAGGAAAATGTAAGAACAAAGGAACGGGAGGAGTTGTGGATTAAATGCCTTTCTCTGCTGATTGAGCACAATTTCTTTGTGATTTATAATATTGTTTATAATATTGTAAAACTCTGTGTGTGTGTGTG
This sequence comes from Helostoma temminkii, assembly GCA_900302695.1. Lineage (NCBI taxonomy): Eukaryota > Metazoa > Chordata > Actinopteri > Anabantiformes > Helostomatidae > Helostoma > Helostoma temminkii. The sequence continues at coordinate 40,390 of OMLM01005029.1, forward strand.
GTAGGAGGTTTAATCCTTGGACTCTGGTGCCAGAAATGTGTGCATGCTGCCAAATTTCTCTCCAACATATGAGTATTAGCCCAGTTTTGGCTAATGTTCAGCAAATGACGAAAAAGCAGAGATAAGCTGTCTTCCATGGGAAGTTCTGCTCTCTCATGACACAGTGCCCTAACAGCTTATCCTACATGTGCACAACAGGAAGCCAAGGAAGAGTTTACTCATCTAATACATAAACAGCTCGGTGCAAACATCATAATCGTGCAACACAAACATCATGCAAGTCGTATCTGAACAGAACTAATGATTTCTTGTGGGTGTCTTGGAGTCACTTGCAATCACACACGGAACACTGTAACCAATCGCTGTGCAGCTGTCATCTCGTAATCGTCAATCAGCTAAAACAGCACAAAGGCTGACAGATGACAGCAGGTAGCTAAAGCTTACTGTGGCACCTTAAAAGGTCAATAGGGACGTGAATCATCATAGGAGTATTATCATAGGAGTGTTATCTGGTGTGACTTACCGAATGGTTGACTCCCCACATAAGCACGCTGAGAAGAGGGTCGCTGGCGCGGAAGAGCTTCACTTTCTGGGCAACGAAGTGTTTTTTCTTGGTCTTCGTTTTGCTCGCAATGGATGCGGCAATGCTGCTCGCCGAAGCCATCTTTAAGCAAACTGGCTCCTTACTGCAGTATGTACGATAATCTTGGCAGATTATGTTCGCTTGAAGCTGGTGCGGTGCCTACCAGCTCACAATTCAGTAACACCAGCACTGCTCATTTAACCAGCTCGCAAATCAAAGTGTCCCAGTTATTTTCTCCATCCAACGTCCCACACAGGTTAGCTAGCGATATGATCCAACCTTGACAAGGGCTGGAGTGAGAAAACACGGGGTGTTTAAGTTAATACTGCTGCTCTCCGTCACCTAACAATCCTCCGCTTCCCTCAGCCGACATCATAAGCCCCTTCCTTCCTTGACTCGTCTGGAGCTCTCCGCACCCCTGAGATGTGAGGTCTCACTGAGCTGGCGTTAGCATAGCCGAGTAGCTTGCTAGTTAGCAAACATCGACGACAAATATCATCAACAAAATTGAGGAAAAGAGGAAATATGAAGTCACGCCGCAAATTATAAAAAGGGGTACCATATACCATTAAAACAGTTAATTAAAATGACACACACAATGCCGAATGGCTAACTAAACGCTCCTGACTACCAGCTAACGCTAACCTTAGTCCCTCCGACCTTCGCTGGCGAACCAGCTATGCAATGTTAGCCAGCTGACGGCACAAAGCAGAACCGGACTCCGTTCACCCACTAGCTGCCATTAGCACACAAGCTAACTAATAACATTAGCTAGCACTAGCAGCAAACGGCTCGGCTCCCTCCTATGCGTTTGTGGTCAGTCCGTGGAGATGATATGGGTGTATCCTGTCATGAACACGTTTTGAAATCAATCGCTGGTTAAGTCGGTCTGCGGTACTGAGGTTCATGTGTGCTACTGTCATCTGACAGCTCGGCGGAGGGGAGGCGACTGCTGCTCGTCCCTGCTGCGCTGATTCGCTGCAACACCTTCCCTCCACGGGGCTTATCCCACTTGTCCGCGTCTTTTAATAGCACACAGGGGCAATGCTACATCACCCCGAATCTACATTTAGATTTAGTTTCATATTGATAATTGAGATGTTACGAATCAATCGCAAATCTCCTCCGAGTGGGTCAATCCAACATAAACTGGATTATAATTTTCAGGTGGGCCTGTAGAAGCGTATGCGCTTATGTTTGTTTTCTCTGTTGTGCACCTCGTGTAAAGACGCATTGCAAAAAAAAAACAAAAAAAACACAAATAAATCGACGCAGCCTCCACCCTCACCCATGGCTTGCTTTAGTTGAGATTAATGCGAAGCTCATTTGATAATGTCCCACATCACCAGAGGTAATGTCTTTCTGGTGCATGCTTTGCAGTTTCCACTGGCACTTTGCTGTGTCAGAGCCTCTCTGGGAGCAGGATGCCTCTGTGCGCTGATGTGCTGTATGCAGCGCATTTGTTTTATGGCTCTCCACAGCACAACATTTACCTCGGCGCTATTCAAATGAACCGCACAGGAAAGACCACCATCCCTCACACACACACGGAGCGCATTCATTCATACGGTGACCTACAAACTCACTCCATTCATTTTATGCAGGTTTTCTTCTTGTTACATCACCATCAAGAAACATCTCAGAGATGATTAAGAGAGAGGGTCCGGCCTCCCATTCAATGGACTAATTGGATGAATTATAACAATTTAATGAATTTATAATCTCCACAGTCACGATAAGACTCTTTTTTTTAAATTAATGACGGACACTGTCGTCGACTGGCCCCAAACCATTCTTCACACACTGGGATCTAGCGGACCAGAGGTCTAGAAGTAATCCACTCGGATCTGCAGGGCTGTCATTTAGCCCAACGTGGCACCCGTTGCCTAGCAACGCGGTGTCAACCTCCTTTTCCAAAACAACAGAGCAGAGCTGTTTGGTTCTTGTGGTCGGCCGGCATTGTAATTATATAACTGGAAATTGTTGGTTTGGAAAAGAAATAGGTAAGTCGTCATCAAAAGTTTAAAATGTGTGTGTTTTTGTACTGTAATTGCCATTTGGGAACACCGTTAATGGCCATGCCAACCTGAAGCGGCTAAGCTACCAGGTTTAGCTTCGCAGTTTAGCTAAGGTATAGTTATTTCGATGGATTTCATTCAGCAGCTGTTGAGTGGCCACATTTAAATAAAATAAGGGTTGTTAATATACATTTTTTTGTTATTCTGAAATTACTTTAGGCCACAGAATGGGAAAGAAAGTGAAGAAGGAGAGCGAAACTCCTTGCAAGGAAACGGTGAGACATTAATACGGGCTTTTGAAAGCGTCCTCCTCTTTACTCTACGAAAAAACTCAAAATATTTTGTGTCCACCGTCTCTCTCCTTAAGCAGTTTGAGGCAGTACCTGTTGTGGGCAAAACCCCAGCGACAGTTGTGCTGCTGCTAAGCTCCCCTGAGGAGGATATCCTAATCAAAGCTTGTGAAGCAATCCATGCATTTGCAGAGAAAGGTACAGTAGGCGACCTTGCGACTGAAAAAAAAAACTTGTTTTATATCCTCACATTTACTGTGACATCAACACAAACATAATAGTGGTTCATTTTAAGTTAGTTTTAAGCCCAGCCGAGTCCTATATAATCAGTCCACTGCATGACTCTACCTATACTCACACAGGGATTTAGGTTCTCTCCACCACCATGTTGCATTTTCCTGTTCTATATCTCCCCCTGTTGTTAGGAGATGAAAACAAGGTTTCCCTGCTGGGACTTGGGGCTTTGGAACCTCTTTGCCAGCTCATCACTCACAACAACAAGCTGGTCAGACGCAATGCCTTCATGGCCCTGGGCATCATGGCCACCAACGGTGTGTCAGACTACCACAATATTATACATGCAGCCTTATCTGCTGCAAGGTTGATGACTCACAAAGTAACTTGTGACTGGCACGAGTTCACAGAATAACTGAACAGTTTGTCTCTTGTTTTTATTGAAAGCTGATGTGAAGAGTGCCCTGAACAAAACAGATGTCATTCCACTGATTATAGACAAACTGTCAATTGAAGGTGAATAATTTACATATATACTAAATACAAACAACAATTAAAAAACCTCAATCTATTATACATTTTCATACACTCTATTCTGTTTTCCATTTAAGATGATACAGTTATCCATGAATTTGCAACACTGTGCCTGGCCTCTCTGTCAATGGATTTTGTCTGCAAGGTCCAGATTTTTGAATACAATGGCCTACCAGCTCTAATCAAGCTTCTATCCAGTCCAGACCCAGATGTTAAGAAGAACTCACTAGATATAATCTTCAACCTGGTTCAGGTGAGACAAAATCATCAGTCTAGAAGAGGCTATTAGGCTAAATGGTTATTGAGTTTTTCCATTGTAGAAAATACATTTATTGACACAAATGCCAGTTAATAGATGACAGTTCTGTAAAATATATTCTTGGAATTGATAAAATTCAAACACTTCCAAAGGTGTTACCCTAATTTTCCCTGTACTTTATGTGTGAAGGACTACCAGAGTCGCCTGGCAGTTCATGAGTTGGGTGGGATTCCTCCACTTTTGGAACTGGTAAACTCGGACTTCCCCGTCATTCAACATTTGACTTTGAAGATCCTGCAGAATATCACCACTGATAGAGATACACGCAGTACCTTCAGGAAAGAGCAAGGATTTGAGAAGCTCATTGATATCCTTAATAACACGGTAGGTGTGCCCTCGAGACAGAACACAAGTTTTGTGTGTCTATGTCCTGCCCCTTGGTGTTAATAAAAACGAAAAGGAAATATAGACAACTCAACACAGATGGAAATGAAACTTCTTGTTGATGTCAGCTGGTCTCAAGTCTAAATTAAGCTGTTCTTCTATGCATTTGATTGATTGGTTTCTCTTCTGCATTTTTATTTCCTTGCTGCACCAGGGGCAATTTATTACTGAACTGTAGCTACACTATAACCATATGTCTGGTGTTTTCTATTCATATTTATTTTTCTATATTTTATATAATTTCAATTAATGTTTAATTCAAATTTTATTGTACTTTAATTGATTTTATTTCATCTCCACTATTGTTTTGAATAAAATGTGTATTTGCCCATGCTCTGTAAAGCATTTTGAATTACCTAATTGTTTGAGTTAAATAAATGTATTTTTGCACAGTTTTTCCCAACTCCTTTTCCTTTTCCATACTTCTATTACCTTTTCTATCCACATATTTTTATATCTTACAGGATTTTAGTGACCTTCATGCTGAAGCCATACAGATAGTGGCTAACTGTTTGTGTGACAGTGAGAGTATCCAGCTTATCCACAAAGATGGAGGACTGACTAGGCTGATAGATTTCTTTCTCACCCCAAACACACCTGAAATCCAGTCTAGTGCTCTTAAATGCATTGCAAGGATTGCTCAGGGCGGTAAGCTAACTAGAGACAAGAGGATATAATTTACTTTTTCAAGAATAGGTTTGAAAGGTGTAAGAGACACAAAACTTTTTAAAATTTTGTGTGTTTTTATTTATGTTGCTGTGTGTGCAAATGTTAATGGTGCCTGCCTTTGTGTTTAGTTGAAAATCGCAAAGTGCTCCATGAGCAGAATGTGGAGAAGGTTCTGGTACAGCTTCTGTCTGTGGCAGACATTGATGTGAAAACATCTGCCTGTCAGGCTATGGCTGCAATGAGCTTCAATTTATCCAGTAAAGATCGCTTCAGAGACTTGGGTAAATAAACATTCACTTAAGCACTATTACTTCAACCTGCTGACCACAGTGACTTATGAATGAGTTGATTTTATATGTGTTTCAGGCGCTATCCCTGCAGTGGTACAGGAGTTGAGCAGTGAGAGTTTGGCACTGAGAGAGGCAGCAACCCACGCCCTCTCTAACCTAACATGTGGCAATAAAGAAAATGCACTGTGAGTGACACATAACCTGCATGCAATTGCATACACAACATCATCCTTTTGTGTTATTCTTGGAATTTCAGATGTGTAAATCAGTACTACATTTGCAATTTTTAAATCTGAGACTCACAGAATATCTTTTTATCTTGTTGTATGCGCATTGCATACCATGTAGTATTGTATGTAATGTATTATTTGTGCTTTATCAGACTTATGTCACATACTCATTACAGAACTACTATCTGTAATGTGCGAGAGTGTATTTGGAGTCAGCTCAGATTTGCATCAAATTTCTTATCCATTTCTGTGGTTTCCTCTAGTGCAGTGTTTGAAGCAGGAGGTCATGGGATCTTAGTACAGCAGCTTTATGGAAGCTGTCCTAGGACAGTAGCCAGTGCTGCTGCCACGCTCGGAAACATGGCACAACAAGAAGTCATCCGCTGCAGTATCTTGTCACAAGGAGCCATGCAGGCTTTGGTGAAGCACTTAAGCTCCACAGATACACAGGTCCTGGTCAACACCACACTGTGTCTGGCAGTGCTAGGTTGTGACACAGAAGCAAGGGCAGAGGTTGGTGTTTTGTTAATGTTCAGAAGACTGCTTTGTTCTGATGTTTGTTCTTAACAAGAATATTATGAATTTTGCAAAGAAATAGCAAATTTTACAAATGCTGTGCTTTTCTTAACCCACAACAAAAATCTATGAAACAAAATGATTTCTGAAACCCGTTTAGAAACTATAGTTTCTAAATTATCTGTCAATATGCTGTCCCTATGTCACTAAAACTCACCCCCTATCCTACATAGCTACAAAGGGCTGGAGGCCTTCACCTGCTGGTCAATTTGCTGCAATCCTATCACAAGGAGGTCTTGTACAATACATGCTTTGCAGTGAATGTCTGTGCCAGTGATAAGCCCATTGCTGTGGAGCTCTGCAAATTCGGGTAAGATGTGGAGATGACACATAACAATGGCAGCAGTAACTATAGGAACATTGTTAGGATGTTTGAAGTACTACACAGTAGGTCAACAGTATAAAACACAGCATACACTACTGTGTTTTATACTATAACAATGTAATCTATGAAATGGTCAGTAGATGGTAGTATCAGACAGTAATTTGCTTGTCTAAATATGAACTTAGGGGCCATTTTGTTCATATGCATTTATGTTTGCTTATGTGTACATTTAACACCAAAGTCTAACATGTATGTGTCTGTGTGCTTGTTGTGTTAATGTGTGTCGCAGAGCCTTGGAAATGCTTCAAGAAATCAACCAGTCAGTGAATCGTAGGAGCAGTTACAGCAAGTTGGCCATGATAAGCCTGCTTAACTCCAACTTGTCTGTTAAATACAGCCTAACAGGTCATTTGGCTTCCACTGACATTATTAGTGATGGCTTCTATGATGCTGGGAAGGTGGGTGCACTATTGTATATTATATATACATTGTATGTTAGCGAAGTGGATTTCTCCTATCTTGATCAACTTCAGCACATTCTGCAATGTTATCACAATAAGAGAAAATATGTTTCTGGTTCCAATGTCTCTCATGAAGAACACAATAGATTCATTTTGGCATTTAGTTTTTAGCACATAAACAACATATTTCAAGTGGTAACATAAGCTTGTTGTCTCTCAAACTTTCAGGCTTCTGCCGGTCAGAGGATTCTGACTTTAGAGGAGCTGTCCCTGCAGCCAGTTAACCAGCACCGGCCCATCATTGTTGTCAGCACAACATTAGAGTATGAGTTCTGCTTCAAAACAAATGTTTTGCTGGCTCAAAGACATTTTTGAAAAATGTACTAAAAGGATACTATATGAGACCTTTGGAAACCTGGGTCCTGCCATGCTTTATTAAAGGGAGGGGCCCACGGGACCTATTTTTAGAGGTAACTTTGAGAGAAAGAAAGGGATAGCCGGAAATATAAGTGGTTCATATGGTTAAAACAACTCTTCTTTTCTCTCAAAAAATCAGAATTACATCGAGTTGTCCATTTCCGGCCATGGGTAAAATGCACGATTTCGGGGGCATGTTTGGGACCCAGGTATCTAAGGAAATCCTATAGGTCTAAAATTATATAAACAGAGAATATATTTCTCATTATGAACAATTACAAATCATTTAGTTTTACATGTCAGAAAAGCTGCACATAAAAAAACATTTTGACTTCTTACACACAAAAATGTATAAATACACTAAATCACATTCCCACTTGCAAAATAGTGACATTTCAACAAAAGACTGGAATTGTGAAGAATATGCAATGTAATTACATGCATAATAATACAACTGTCTGGACCCCTCACACTAAAGGTAGACTGAGAAAGAACAACCACAAAAATAGTGGGCCCTTACTTTCCTGCTACAGTTCAGCCAACTGTACTGTGTAGTGCTTGGTGCATTTTATTGTTCCTGTTAGATTACTGTCACCTTTCTTTATCTGCTGCAATCCAGTGCTCCACGTTTCCTCCTCTTTCTTTATTCCTCTTTCTCCTGTTGTTGTCATTGTGCCCCCATTAGTTTGGCCTCACAATTTTTTTATAAAGTTTGCAGCACACTCCGAATAAAAGAGCCTGAACATATATGCACAGCCACAAACTATGCACACACATACATACTCATACTCACAGTTGAATAGGCAAACAGACATTATATGTTTTAAAGTTTTACATGCACCGCCACACTATCCTTCCAGCATTTCAAACATTAAACACTGCCAAACAAAGTAGTGCCCCCTTAGAGTACCTTGGGTCCACCCCCTTTTCCTCCATGCCCTCCTTTATATGCACACAGCATCTCAGGCATTCTTCAGCAGCATGTTATGCAATCCATCTGTGGTCTTATCCTTGCCTTATTAAGACCCAAGTTGAACTTTTCACAGCAAACATATCTCATTAGAATTCATTTACCATTTTCATTTACCACTAAAGGTTGTTATATTTGCTTCCCTTCGGTTTTATAGTATATAAAGCACTTTTCAGTCTCTAGGCAATTCAGTGTGGTTTACAAAATATGAGGCACTAATGGTAAAAACACAATACAGATATTTCTTTTTTTGTTTAATTGTACTGTCTCTCTGTACAGGAAGAAGACAGAGGATGACACACAGAAAGATGAGACCAAACCTGAATCACCTACAGAGAAACAATGGCAGATGATGGATGACTCATTGCAGGTTCTTATAAAAATAGTCAGAGAATCCATCCTTCCACTGCCTGAACGAGAGCAGTACACTGCCTTGGCCAGGTGATGGTTTAAGTCAACATGTAACCAACATGCATAAGAGTAGAGGAAAAAATAATATAATTAAATAATATATATATATATATAATAATATATTAAATCTGGAAACTATACTTCACATAACATGTTTTTTTTTTGTGCATGGATTTGGGTGTCAGGCTGGTGAGTGAAGCCATGGGTGGAGCTGTGGCATTAGAAAAGTTGCATGAATTCCCATGGGTCCTGCACCTCAGTGAGCTCAAGTTCCAGCTTCAGTCTAATATTATTCCCATTGGCTTGATCAGGAAGGGAATCTACTGTCACAGGGCACTTCTCTTCAAGGTAACTTTGACCTACTACCACACTACATCTTTTTTTCTGTGCCAAGCCTTTACGTTTGCTTTCTATTTTCCTAGCTTCCCTTCCTTTGCAGACCTTAATTTACCAGCATCTTTTAACATAATACTTTAAGCCCTCTCCCCCACACTTTTCAGCATCCTCCACATAAGATATTTGTTTTCCTGCTTTATTTTTCACTCCATTCCCAAAGTTTCCAAATAATCATATGCTGACCTGTGTCCACTCTAACTTCTTAGTGTCTGGCTGATTGCATCGGAGTGAGCTGCACACTTGTTAGGGGTGAGTACAACCGGGCGTGGAATGAGATAATGCTCCTTAAGGAGAACCCCCCCAGCAATGGGTGCTCCTCACTTCCCTGCCGCTACATAGTGGACCTTATGCATCAGCCTGGAAGCCTACTGGCAGCAGATTCTGCTGCAGCTGTGGACTACCAGACTAATATTGTTGTTTACATGTAGGCCATGATGCTGTGACCAGTCATGTATTCCTAATTGTGTTTTGTGCATAATGAGTTGATTTTGTGCACACACAAGCCAGCAATAAAATCATTTGTCTTTCTTAATCAATTTAACCTTTGATTCTTCTACAGTATTAGAAAGTCAGGTGCAAGTTAGAATTAGTTACCTGTGGTCTTCACTGGCTACTTGTGCATGAAATGAACTTGAAATGACAATTGAAAATGTAAATATATTTTTGTCTGTTCTTTTATCACTTATTTTTCATTTAAAAAACATTACTCAGAACCACTTAATCTGATGTGGTCTGATTTTTCTTTATGGTTAATGTGACTTCACAGATTTTGTGATGTTTACACTTTGTTGCTATGTATGACAGGAGGAGAAATTATAAACAACATTTCTGGTTTTTATAGATTTTTGTTAAGATCTACCATAGGAACATCAACAGATTCATTTCCCCACACTGTTGTTTTTTTTTTCCTGCCACAAATCCAATACATCTTTACGTTACGATGCTCTTTGCACGTTGTGTAGCAATAAAAAAGGCAATTAACCCAACCCACGTAGCATGAAGCGTGATTTTTGACCGGGTCACTCAGCCAACCACTGGGATGAGCCTGGGGAGGACGAGCGCGAACTCGCCGCGGCATGAACGATCCGGAGGCAGCAAGCGCACAGGTTTCGACGGAGTCCTGCACTTGACTTTAGACAGACTTGACACCGCAAACATGTCTCGATTCGTCGCTCGACTGGTCCTAGTTATTTCTCAACAGACAGCAGCCAGATCTGTGATGTTACCGAGGAGGATCCCTTTATTCACCCGCCTCGTATCCACATCTCAAGGTACTTAGATTTACTTGTGGATATACAGTATCCCAGCTAATAGCTACTAATACCTGCAGATGCACAAAGCTGCAGTTCTGTCTAATCTGCTGGAAGACACTTTGTAAAGCTATAGAAACTCCTTTTTGTGCAAAGCTGATTGTTTACAAAGGGTGGGGTAAAGTAGGGCTGGTGGGTTAGAAGTTACTTTATAAGTTAGATTCAGTACAATGTAATGACTGTTTTGTTAAGAAATGTCACATTCTCTTCTGCTACATGTTTAATTATGTTGCAAGTCATAACTAACATTTAACATAACTAACATTTTCTCAGTCTTTTGGGTCTGGTTCTGAATTAAATAGGTTTAGGAAACACTGCAATAAGTGTTAGTTTTAATGTTTGATTGGTGGATATTTTGTCACGAATACCCTGCATTTTGATGTTTGCCTCTTGCTATATTATCTACAAATACACAAGCAAACTCTGTGATCTCATCTTTATAACCTCTGCTCTCTGCAGGCCTGCAGTCTCTCACTCGTTACAATGAGACTACAGACTGGCAAAAGAAACTTACCCCAGAACAGTATGTAGTCACCAGAGAAAAGGGAACTGAGGTGGTGAGTTTCATATACTGTATGAAATAATATAATGCACCCTAATGCCACAATGGAACATGCACGTTAGTGCAGTCATTTGTGTCAAACTAAAAGTAGCTTAGTCTGCCAGACTGACCCACATAGGCCTGACTAAGCATGAAAAAACTGGACTTTGATCATTACTGTGTTGTTGACCTGAGACGGGTTTAATCAGTTCAGCTACAGCATTATTATATTATGAATTAGGAAGTGCCTGATAAGTAGCTGATGGTAATGTAATAAAAATATTTTCTGGCATTCTCAGCCTTTTAGTGGGATCTACCTTAACCATTATGAAGTGGGGATGTACCACTGTGTCTGCTGTGATGCGCCACTCTTCAGGTAACATTTTGCATCAACATTAAAGGGATACTTCACACACACATTCACACACTGATTTTTACATTTGTTTGATTCCTTTGTGGCTCTGATAAAGTACAGTTAAAATACCACTTCTGCCACAGTGATGTTGAGTGAATACTCATTAGCATAAGACATTTTGTGTTAGTTGTTCATTTAAAATGTAATAGCAGATGCTAATTTAAGAAATGTTGCTCCATCGTGATAGTTCAGAGGCCAAGTATGACTCTGGGACGGGATGGCCAGCATTCAAAGAGGCTCATGGAACATGGGAGCGGGATGAAAGCCACACCTCAATAATTCGCCGCCCTGACAATAGCCTTGGTAGTGCTGGGACGGAGGTCCTTTGTAAAAACGTGAGTTTTGTTTTAAGCTGTGAAGTCAAAGTTCACTTTACATAGGATAGTTGTTTTAGTTGTTCAATATAATGATGAGCCTAACTTACTTATTGTTTGCTGTACACTGAAAACATTTTGTTTAAGATCTAAAGATGGATATGAGATAAAAGTTCTGAATCTCAGTGTTTACTTATTCTACATAGAACATAGCACCTGGTGTCACCAATCACTGTTTGGGTGCAAACCCCTTGTTTGCATCAATACCTGAGGTAGCATTTTGTGGTATGACCTGTGACTGACTGCTGTTTTCAGGTTTTCTTCACAGCTCTCACAGTGATTCAGTGGCTGTTGCTGAGTACACCAGTGGTTTGTTTCTTTTTCAGGACATTTCAAGTTGTTATTCTTGCTATGGACAATGTTTGTGCAGTGCCTCTAGTTGCTTTTCCCTCTTTTCTCACAATGGCATACTTTTCTCCCCAAAACAATTCTCTGGCCTTCTAGTTGATTGACCCCAGTCTTCAAAGGTAAAACCCAGGGCTCCTCAAGAGTACTAGACCTATTCATCACCTGGGTAGTAAGAAACACCAGTCACTGGCATTTGTTCCAATACTTTTGCACATGTAAAATTTGCATCTTCTTATGCAAAATGTGCTATCTTCTGCATTGTTTAACACATCAAGGTGTAAATATCATCAAATAAATGCTGAAATCATGAGCTTTTGTTTCATATCTATCTTTTGCACTTAAACCTAAATGTATTCAGTGTGCGGCAACAACAAAATAATACATTTTGCCATTCTAATACCTTGGAAGTAGCGTTTGTAGTTCTGTGTATAGTTTAGAATTGTAAATGTGTAGCCCATCCATACTTTATGTCTGAAATTTCATGCATCATTTTCTTCAAATACAGTATTAATATCGTAACTATTGTTTTTAAATATGTAGTTGGCTTATAACTTGTGTTCATGTGTGTGTTGTGCAGTGTGATGCCCACCTGGGTCATGTGTTTGATGATGGACCAGACCCAACAGGTCAGCGATTCTGTATCAACAGTGTCGCCCTCAAGTTTAAGCCCAGGGAAAACAATAATGCTGAAAATCCTGAGGAAAACTGATGAACTACACTGACTTACTGAAAATGTGAATTCCATGTGGCACATAGTCTTTTAATATATGAGCTTTGTTGGAAATTGACTTCTCTGGGTTTGTAGTATAGAAAAAAGGTTTATTCAGAATTTTGGGTGTATGTACTGCAGAGAAGAATATACAAATCTGCCAATCATAAACTATAGCTTCCATCATCTGACAAATTCCCCTCCAGTCACCCCAGGAAAACCTAAAGGAAAACTTACTTCACAAAGTAGTAAGTGCATGACTTGTTTTTATTTTGTTTGGGTAGAAAATGTCTTAATGAATGGTAATGAAATAGCAGCTAACTCAATTCATGTTGCAAACACTGAATTACTATTAAACATAATTATCATTTTTTTTCCATGTGTAAAAAATGTCAAAATACACTGGGCCTTTTTCTGTAGAGATTGCCCAACACAGAAAATTATGACATTGCTGCTTCTTGTGTTTTTCAGTCTGGTGATTCAAACAATATGCTGTTTATTTGACAATAAATGCACATTTTGTTTGTTTTTGTGATAACTTGCTGACCATAGAGTTTATTTAGATTTAAAAATAATGATTATATATTGCTGAACCCTCTAGTTTAGATGCACCTGGTATGTGCCACACACCTCAACACTGCAGTATGGTGTAATATCTTCCAGTAAACCAGGTTAATATTTACCCCTATTGACCACCCTCTTTCACATTGTCTGTCTCCTGCTTTCTGACTTTTTCTGCAATCCTTTAGCTTGAGTAGAGCAGATAAGGAATAGTAAATAGAGACACAACTGGCAGAACAAAACAACAGACAAAAAAGAAGGAGAATTCTGGAGATAAAAGGAAGTAAGAATACAGAAAAGCTGAGCACTAATCCTGATTCTTTAGTGCAGTAGGGTCAGAGCTAGGATGGCTAGAGTGTGGCGTTGCATATTGGCTGTGGTCTTGTTGATGTGTGTGTGTCTGTGGGGTACCACTGAGGCTGTAGGGGGGGCTAAGAGTCGACCACGGCCGCAGAGACGACCTCCCAAGAAACCAAAGGTCAGTCCTATCGAAGTGACCCCACCAGCACAGAACCTGGACCTACAGCAGGTAAGAAACTGGAGGAAGAGACAGAATTTCCACACTACTGCATTCCATGTGTTGTTGTTGTATCATCTCTATGTCTATGTGATAAATGCTGGTTTAATAACTGTTTTCAAACAGAATTTCGCTTGACATAAGTGACCATTTGAAATTCCTGATCAGAATCAATTGTGAGAAGGCTGGAGAAACAGTTAAGAAAAAGAAAGAAGTCTCATTTTGATAAATGAAGTGTTTCTAGACAGTAGATTATAGCTGCATCATGAGAGAACCACAATACATTTTCCCCATTCCTGTTACCTGACCTTTCTGCACTGACTTGTTTGTTTCTCATTTGTTTGTTGTTCAGTGGCACAAAAATGAAGAAAAATGGCAGGATTGCAAAAGAATCAGTGGAAAGCAAATAGACACACTAGCCAAAAGTCATTTGTTGCTTTCAGAGCAACATGAAGGAAGGGAACTGCAATGACTAATTCAGTATGTTTAACATATTAAATGGAAACAACTACTACATATAAATACTAATTGATGAAGTTGACCACTTGCAAATCATCAAAGCTAGAAAGGAAAATACTTTAGCAATATTCATTTTTTGTAGAACCTCAAACAGACTACTTGATTATGGATTAGTGTGTCAGCAGCCAGTATGGACATGCTTATGTAATAGTGTCAACATGGTGTTTTAGACAAGGAGGGAGTTGGAATTTTCAGTCAAATAGAATTGGGACAACATAATGTGGAAAGACATTTGAAGTAGAACTTTTAATAGGACAGAAAAATGCATACACTACCCTAAGTGAGTCAAGCAACTCATATGAATGTCTCCCAATCTTCTGTTTGCAACCATGTTGCTTGATTCTGGTTGCATGTGTTGCAGATGACAGGAACGTGGTACCTTCTAAACACTGCCTCCAAATGCTCGTACCTGATAAATCATGGAACCAAAGTGGAGCCAACACTCATTCATCTCACGTATTCTGCCTCTGACCAAACACTGTCTGTTAGTACAAAAACACGACAGTAAGTACCACCACACAATGTACTGTAGAGGTACTGTTTCAGTACTTTGAAATAAATATCTCTGTTCGTGTATGTCATGCTGAGGGGAGGAAGGAGGAGGGACAGTTAAATACAACAACCTCCCGAATTTAAGATTATAAATCCTTTTTTATCCAAGTAGAGGAAATTTGTTTTTTTGTTTTGCTCCTTTTGTCAATGGCAGAAAGCTTCAGTTCAAGAGACACACAACTGACAAACAAAGCTAGATTACACAAAAGTGTACACAAATAACCAACAAATAACTAATTCCCTTCTCAGTAATCACCAGTGTTGGGAGATCTTACAGGTCTACAATCTAACCCCAAAGCCAGGACGACTAACACTTAAAGGTCAGATATAATTTTAGACCTTTCTATTTTATTACAGCATTAAGCCTGGTAATTTACCATCGCTCTTGTCTCACCATGCTTTCTGTTGTTTCCACCAGGACTCCGCCCTGAGCTGAACACCGAGATAGCGATTGGGGAGACTGACTACAGCTCATATGCAATCATCTACTATCAGAAACAGGACAAGATGACCATGAAACTCTATGGTGGGATCCTCAGCCATGAGATCTTTGTCTGGTATATTAGATGCAAAAGCCAGTTGGTGGTAGTGTTAAGTTGAAACTGTACTGTAAATGCATCGTAACGTTTTTGTGCTCTGTATTCAGGCAGGTCTGTTGATGATCTGTCAGAGCCAATGTTGACCAAGTTTGAGCAGCTTGCTGAAAAACTGAATTTTGAACTGGCATACCTCTTCCCTTTCCCCACATACAGTACGTCTACATCCACCTGAAAACAATAAAAAATATAATCAAATTTAAGTGACAATAAGCTTTAATGTAATCTGCCAAACTAGGTTACAAGCCAGAGAATATATCAGTAGATTTCTTATATTTGTAGTTGTAATTTGGAATATATTGAATCATAACATTACTATTCAGTAAGAATACTAGAAGTTAGCAAGTTTTATAACTTGTATGTTAACAGTTTTTGTTTGTTTAGGTCACTGTGGTGATGTGGACCAGGATCATGTGATCAGTAAGTTGATGTGCTTTTTAAGACAATTTTAAACACAATCAAGTTAGAAGCAGCAAAAAACATTTAATAATAGAAAAGCTCATAACTATAAAGGTAAAGTGAAAATGGAGCAGAAGTGAACAGAAGTGAGACGTGCCTACACATAAAAAGAAGTTTTGTAAGTGCTGTTATATCACGAGAGAGAAGGAGAAAGAAGGAGATTGGATAAGAGCTGCTCTTTAAGGAAACCAATGACCTGCTGTCTTGACCTTCCCAAATACTTTTCACGTTTGCTCCTGCAGGCTGTACATGTGGTGGCTTCAACTTGTGTAACAATCTGTTATCCAGTTTTACAAACATCAGCACAGCTTCTACATAATTAAACCTGCCACTCTTTGTTTTACAGACTGTATCCCCACGTGCTGAAGAAGCAGACCTGTGCAACAGACAGATCCAGCCTTGTTGTCTTCTGAAGTTCTTATGCAAACAAAAAATAATAACTTTAAGATGATAAAAAGACTCATCCATTGTGGTCAAATTGTAAAAGAGACAACTTTAAATACATTTGCAATAAAACAAAATAAATGTATAGAAGATAAACTGAAATTTAAATGTATAAAAACAGCCACAATGGGTCATTCTGCTTTGGCCACCAGCTGATCCTGTGTTGACACACCATTATTATGCAAGAGTTATTATCATGTTAACTACAGCCTGTCCTCTGAGATTAACATACACAGTGTGTGTCTGTATGCGTATTTGTGGGTTGTGTGAGAGAACACAGAAAGGTAGAACAGGAAATTCTGTTCACATGTGGAGCCCCAGTTGATTTGAGACTTTGGTTACAAAACTAGGTTACAAAATGTGCTTTTTACTGCCCCTCCTTCCAGACAGCACTTCTTTGTGTTTGTTTGCTACAATATCAGCTGTTTGGAAGTCAGTGCCTGTCTTGTCTCCTAACAAAGGGAGCTCTGATGGGCCCATCAATATATTTAAGTAACAAATGCACAGAAAAACAACACATTGAACAATGCACAGTATAAATTACACAAACTTCCGATGGATTTAGGACAGATTCATTTCACACAACGCACCAACTAATGTCAAAAACATATTTTTTCTCATGCAATTATTGCAAAACACATCTCCCTTGAATTCCTCTTATTTTAAACATTTTCAAACTATCAAAATTAAGCTTTTACCAAACAGGAGCTTTAATAAACCAAGCATGCCTGAGCATTTGCGATGGAGAAGGGGGGGAGAAGGGCTTGGAGGTTAAAAGAACCTTGTTATTTTCCAACTTCTTCCTACATTCTTCCCTGCTCACCTCCCCTCTCTTCCATCCACATGTGCCAGTTGTGTAACCGCAGTGATTTGCATGTCAGTAAGGGAAAGCCAAAGAGTTTCTATAATACAGTAAGAGGAGGAAAGGAGGAGGAGACAGAAAGGGGAGGAGGTGATGGGAAGTGGGCCTCTGAATGATATAAGGAGCCTCCATGTGCCTTTACCTTTGTGTATGCGACTGCTACTTCATTCTTCACTGGAGACGCGTAGAACACAAAGAAGAAGCTATGAGTAACACACTGCTGAGGATGCTGGGTGCAATGATGTGCATCCTAGCTGCTTGTGCCGATGTCACTCCTGTGAAAGACTTCAACCTGGAGAAGGTAAGACAGAAGGGTAGAGGGACAGGCTTTACAACTGCAATACCATGTTTAAATGTGTTCATCCCATTGTTGTTTTTCAATTCTTTCCTGAAAAGAGTGCGATTCATGTTCTGCAGTTTGTTATATACATATATTTGTCATGTAATGCTTTGATTAATTAATTGATTAATAGAATTTATGAAGAATATTTTGACTTTTTTATTCACCTTTTTGAATTTAGATGGGAGGCAAGTGGTTCATTGTTGGCTTTGCTACAAATGCTCAGTGGTTTGTGAACCACAAGGCAGAAATGAAAATGGGCACAGCTGTTTTTGTGCCAACTGCTGAAGGAGACCTGGAGCTTTCTTATGCAAACCTGAAGTAAGTGATTTCTGTGTAATCAGATATAAAATATGAAAAAAACATATATGAAAAATCTCAATAAACTGGCCTTTTTTTTAAAGAGATAATGGTGCCTGCTGGAGAATGAGTCACTTTGCCAATAAAACTGACACTCCTGGACGATTCACTTTCCACAGT
>OMLM01005031.1:5620-24936 GCA_900302695.1 Helostoma temminkii
TTTATATCAGAAACAAATCCATAGGTGTGTGGTTTGAATGCATTGTGCATATGAACATTAGTCCCCCTATGATTCAGTACAATGGTGCTATATAATAAAATCTATTATATTCTAGATTGCACAAGGTAATAGAATTTACACATTATTTTCCTTATCTTCTTTAAGTGAAATGGGTGTTCTAGCAGTGCACGTGTGTGTATTTTTAGGTTTTCATTGTGATGTGGTTTCCTGTTGTGTAATTATCTACATTGCTGTTGTCAGACTTGTTCATTGTCACTTTTCCTTGAAGTGCAACTTCAGGTCAAGTCATGAATAAGATTGCTATAAAGCCAAGCTGAATGTTGTTGCTTAACTGCAGTCTCATGCTGAAGTGATTCTGAACATTTGGTGAGAGTCTAACACTGACACTGTGGAAAAATTAGAAGAAACAGAGAAAACGTAAAGGAGAAGAGTATACTAGAAGAATGATATGAAAAAGACTAAAACATATTGCACAGTTTTTGCAACACCACATCTCTTAAATGGTAGCACAGAGGAGTCTCTGGTTTCTGCAGTTCATGCAAAACAGTGTTTCTGTTTCTTACTGTTAATGGTTTGGCGTAGTATGTAGGTGCTTTGGTCAAACATACAAAACATTTTGGTTGATATTAGACCAATTTTAACATTAAAAACATGGAAAACGCTTCCACCATTACATTAAATATTGATTGTTGTACATGAAGTGCAGTGCACCCTTTCTGTGTGAGAGCTGCTGGCCAAAGAGGAAACTGCATAAACCATTAGAAATGTGCATTTAGTGTTATGAGATATGGTAATGTCATTATTTTCAGTAAACATTCAAAATGCCATAAATGGTTTGAATATAAATTCAAACCATTGCAGTGCCTGTACACTATGAATGTGATACGATGCAGTGTAATCAGGTAAAACATTTGGTAATTACAGACATTTTGCATTTAAGATAAATTGCAAACCTCTCCTGAAATCTACCTGGACAGCAGGTTATCATAGTTGTGTGCTGTCTGGGAAATGTTCTTCTTTTCATAAACATTGGTTAGGAAACACAGTCTTCCTGCTGAACAAGAGGGCAGGGGATTGTATTCAAAATAATAATACACGCTGGCTTTGCTTTATGATCTTTAATAGCATGCTTTCACTTTGTGCCATAATACAAAATATTACTAAACTGGGTATGTTTGATGCTATGCAGTAATACAATGTTGACATAATGATCAGTTGTAGTTCCTCTATTTCCAGTACCACAGGAACCTAAATCTGTATTCAGCAGGTGTTTGATAACATAATGGTATTCAGCTGTCTGGTTGAGCGGTAATGAGACTAAGTGAATTGTTTTTGTGTGCGCGTGTGTGTGTAGATGGGTGTGATCTCCCTCTCTGGTATTTTTACATGTCTCAAGTGTTGCTAGGCTGAGCCGATTGCTTTTACCTGCAGCTATTGGCTGGCTACTACTTTTTATATGCTAGTAGTAGCCAGAAATTAGAATATTTTCTCATCCTGGATGTCACTGGACCATCATTGAACCTACATTAAATTTCTACATGTAACTTCCCTTCATCTGAAAATTATTATGCATGTTTCCACTCAAACATTGCAAAGTTGTACATTACATGAGACTCATGTTTGTTTGTACATCTATTGTTATATTAGTATCTTTAAAATGGGAAATACTGTAGCTTTGACTGTAGCTTTGTAGGTTTTCTATTCAAAATGCAAGGTTTTTATTAACGGGATTGTTAAAGTAGAAGAAGTCTATGCATTGCATGACAAATACTTTAAAACACAGAAAGGGATGTTTTGTCACAGTATATTCATTAGTATATTTTGCTGCTAATAGTACATTTGAAATGGTGGAATTTTACATGTAATGTGGTATATTTACACACAAAAGTTGCTTTTCTTCATAGGTGAACAGCTTGAATACATTCTTGGCTGTACAAAGCTAACTTGTGTTAACATGATCTGTTATATTGTAGGTTTTGTCTTTAGCGTCTGTTCACCTTGTTCAAGCTGCATGTAACCACAAACATTTCCTCTTCTCTATCAGCAGCATAACTGAGTGAATGAATGTATACAGTTCGGGTGATATAAAGGAACTTGATCACTATTATTTCCCTCTCTGAATCAGAATTGTGACGATCTGTCACATTAGCTGTTAAAAATAATCTCTGCTATCTGCTTTCTGCTGTTTGGGGCAGCTTACAAAGTGTTGCTCCTGCCTGTGTTCAATACTGACAGCCGTTCATTTTTACACAAGCTGTTGACTGGAAACCTTATTAAAGACCGAGCCTCAGACAGACGACTCAAAGACACGACTGCCACCAACGCTTAACTTGCACTGAATGCCTTAGTACCTTAGAACCTCTGTGTGAAGTAGCCAATACAGGTCTCTGTGCATTTGCATTTTTTATAAGGTAGATATTTAGCTGACAACTTAAAGAAATAAGAAAATACAGCAGACATGTAACTTATATGCAGGTAACTGCATATAGTATTTATGAAACATTTAGAACATGTAGTTATAATGTATTTAACTATTCTTGTGAGACATCTAGTGAACACTGTTGTAAACACATATTGTGATATAAAGCAGTTAAGAAACAAAATGTATATGTTTCTGATGTTAACGCATCAATGTAAACATGTATTTATATCTGCCGGATACCTGGATTGTAGTGTGTTAAAAGCATCTTCAATATTTATGTAGTGCATATAAATACTAAATTGCTAGAATAAAAATAATCTGGGCTATTGCATCCTATTTCAATTTTAATTTTCAGCTAAACTCATAGCGGCTTTCTTTACAGATCACTGACAAGCCGGTAACAGGAGTACAAATGTAAAAAGTAGAACAGTTAGATAGTTAGACAAATAGATTTCATCTGCTTTGTGATCCTCTGGCAGCCTGTTCCAGAAAGTCAGAGTTTGAGAAACTGCCTCACCAAATAGTGTACATTTGTCAGTTTCCTAATTCCTGGGTGGAAAGAATTTTGTCTGGAGCTCTGGCCAGCTGTATGGCAGTGAAGTGAAAGTCCAGGATTTGTATAAGCATTGAGCACTGAGAGATGTGAATCTCTGTCTCCTCCGGGAGTTTAGTCTGTATTTTAAAGAGGTTATGATACATTATCGATCTCATTGTGGGATGTTAAATTTTGCCTCCAGTTTCAAAGGCAGAGATTGATGTTCTGCTTAAAGAGTCTCCAGGGATTGATGCTTGGGGCATAAGTAAATCCTCCCCTTGTCTTGGGAGGGATTTAACTTTGGTTTTATCTGCGTTCAGAGCGCACTCTAAATTTGGCATCAGACCAGATCTGCAAATCCTTATGGTGTCATTTATACAAGCAAGGGTGACAACCACCTTCAAGGTATAGCAAATACCATCTCCCAGGCATCAGCTGTGGCAGTGTGTGTTTCAGCGGTCAGTGCTATTTGTACACAATCTTTCTTAATATTGATTCACTGGCCTGTGCCAAGTCGATTCTGTGGCTGTATATAATGGAAATTAAGTCATCTCACACAGACACAGATCTTCATTGAAAATGATAAACAATGTTTTTTGTTTTTTTTTATGTACCAAACAGATAGTGTTACAAAATGGCCTCTGCATAAAATTAGGTCTTTGAAATGTTTTAAAAGGTAAACATGTATTAGACTTAGGATCAGAGAGTTTGATAGTGATTGTGTCAACAAAATGTGTCATCTTGTGAACACTTTTCTATTGAGGACAGTTTAAGTGGAGATGAAACAGACAGAATTCACTTGTTTTGGGTTTGTTCATTTTCCTGTGCTCAGACATCATTAGCTTGACCTATCTGCTTTTCAGCTTCTGCACAGGGGATTAAGGACTTATTGCCTGGACTGAAAGGGATTATGCACCCATAAACCTCCTTCCTTATTCCCTACTGGATGCATATGATCATCCATATATAAACTAAACAGTCTAACATAGTACGGAACAAACCCCTTGTATACTGCTTTGCTGAATATACAGTAATAGTGTAACAGTGACTCCTACTATTTTACTAATGTGATACATTGTAGTGACTTTATGGATTTGGTTAAGGCAGAAAGACATGTCTTCCATAAGCCATATTTTTACCTCTTTTATGGAACATGTACATTTCAAAGTTACATGTTGAAATGTAAAGGTCCATCCAGCAGTCCAAAATCTAATCACTGACAGCACATCATGATAACATTATTAATAGTAATATGATAGATTTACCTGCATAGCTCTTGGCACCCACTGCAAACTGACAAAATTATTGGTAATATGGGTGAGATGTAATAATGATAGCTCGAGATTCATATTTTTTATTATTTATTAATCTGAAAATTGTTATTCAACAATGAATCTAACAACTTTTTAGTAACAGGTTTTGTCACATCCTTTATACAACAGTCACAAGCCCAAAAACCTAAGATCGCATAAAATAAATAAAAGGAGCAACATATTGCATATTGAAGCAGGGACAAGACAATCTTTTGCATTTTCATTTGTCCTTGTAGTTTTAGAGGCAGCTACTATTAATTATTTGATGAAATGAAAGAACAATTAAACAGAAAATGTGACCAACAGAAAAATTTAAGTTCATTAATGATGTGCAGTATTACATTTTATAAATCACAGAAGTGATTTAAAGTGAAAAGCATGAAAAGCGTCATGCATTACTTATTTCTTTAATATGATTAATTGCATGATTGATTCATCACAGCAGCACTTTGGAATGATCTCGTTGTGTTTTTTGTTTGTTTGTTTTTGGTTTGTTTTTGTGTTTGTTTTTTTGGACACCTGTCCAAAATGTACATACTCCTAGAAGCAGTTGTTTAAATCAGCCATCTGGTTAAGTCGTAGCTCACTAGCCTCCTCCTATTCCCCGAGTCTATATCTGGACAGTCATTACTACCTTCAGTCGCCAGTACATTAGTGCTACATAGCGACATTTTCTTGCCTTGACATCTGCCTGCTCAGATTAGCAGGCTTCTCTGGCTCTGGTGAAATCTTCAACATGCCACTAGATCATTAGGAAGTAATAATGGGTGTGAGAACTAATGGCCTCCTCAAGGCGTGTGTATCAGACTGTGTGTGCTTGTGTGTCCTGCCCCATCCTCCTTTCCTTCTCCTCTTCTGTTTGAGGCTGACAGAAAAATCTGGGCCAAGGTGAGAGAATGAGCCCAGACAGATGAGAGAAGAACAAATGAGTCTTTTTCTCCTCCACTCCCTCCCCCTGCCACTGTTTTCTCCCCCCTCTGCACTGCTGTCACACTTTCTCCCACTCTTCCCACCTCCTCCTATTTGCCCTCTCGCTCCCCAATAAATCCCCCCCACCACCACCACTTCTTCCCTCCTCACTCTCGCAGCTCCATTTTGTGTCAGCTGTAGCCAAGCAGGCTGCCATTGCACACCGAGGGGGAGAAACATTGCCTCTTGGTCGCCTTATCCTCCTTTTAAAAGTCTTGCTCTTTTCTCTTATGATGCGTTTATCCTTTATTCACAGAGGTGGCTCTCAGGAGATGGGGAGAAAATCTGTTTTTCAGCAGTGATCTTATCAGTTTGTGCAGTTCACACAGCATCCTTCCCCTCCCCTCCTTTTTTTTGCTAAGATCAAGCTTTGAAGAAAGAAAGCAATGCACAGTAGTTTGTGGGAATACCAGATGGCTGTGCATGCATATTTGTTTAAGTGGATGAATGTGAACGTGTCGAACAAAGTAACTTTCTATCAGATGGATAATGTCCTGCGTGACATAATCATAATCTGGTTAAGCCACAAGGCCGCAGCTGGCCTCAATGCTCTTCCACATTATAAGTCCAGGCTCTTTGGCCTCAGTATGTATGGAAGATGGCAGCATGATAAAGCACAGTTACTGTCTTTCTGGTTAAGCTCATAGCAGTGGCCCAGTAGGACCGATTGTGGTTCACACTCACGAGTCAGGCTCTGATTGGCCTTCATTGTGGAGTGATTTTAAAGTCGTGGTAGTTTAGAGTTTCATAACATTCCTGCTGTTTGTTGTGATTTTAATTGCAAGTTTGGGCTTGAGTGTCTGTACTTCATGAAAGGGAAGAAACTGAAATACTTATGAGGAGTTGAGAACTATTTTGCAAGTGTCAATTTATCACAAGGTCAAATCAAGTTTGTGGTCACTAGGATTATGACTAATGATTAATAATAATATAATTTACAAGTTACTTCCACAATTACCTGATTTGTTTTACTGCCTGCATTTTAGTGCAGGAAGTATTCAGATATAGTATTGAGTCAGTGTCAGTACCAGTAACACTAATGATGCCTCTGTGTTTTTCAGATGTCCCAGTAATCTATGGGCGTGGCTGTGAACCCATGTAGACAGTACCAGGAATACAGGATTATCCTTTTTAATATTTATGCCTGTGTTTTTCCTACTGTGACACGATCTGTCCTCAGTGAAAATGACAATTGTCCCCTTTAGATTAGATACGAAAGGTTTGGGAGGTATGCGTGTCTGCACATTTCCGGGGTTTGTACATGTTTTTTACTCTCAAACTCAGACATCTCTCAAGATCTGTAATGACACATTTGGTTTCCCATGTCAGGCCATAAACAAGTTCAGTGCTACAGATTGTATTTGCCTATGAAGAGGAGAGCAGAATACATTTGGAGCAGTAGGATGATTATGACTTTGTGCTGTAATGCAATGTAATCTTTAATGTACTGTAATGTGTAAACTCGTTAGTCTGCTGAGGTGCCCTTGAGCCAACACAGTGCAGTTGTTGTTATTGTTGTGCTTGTGGTGATCAGTAGACTCCATACATCCATCCCTATGTCTGCCTTGTGTCAGTTTTAATCAAACGTTGTGCAGAAAATCACAGACACATATTTCTAGTTATTTTTCCTCTTTGACAGCACTGTATTGCCATTTAATTTGAACTGGCAGGTGCTGGATTGGATGTATCATCTGGCCAAGTTGGAGCTGTACCATGTCTGTCTTTCTGCAGTTGTTGAGAGAAAAAATCTCATAAAAAGCAACCACAGAATGTGAAAGTATACAAGGCATTGTGTGCTTGAGGTTAAAAAAGGGTATGTGAAATAAATGTTTTATTGTTATGATATGTAGGCCTCCGGTCTGCTGAATAACAAAGGTGCCCACACTTCTGTTTTTTAGTTTGTTATTGGTGCATCATGTGCAGGGTAGTCCCTGCTGTTGTCATCTTCTGTTTCTCTTACTATTTTCACATCAGTTATGTCAGATCCTCCAGAACGTCTTTTTGCAGTCTTGCTGACCTCTCTATTTACCCCTCACCTCACACACAGACACATTTCTGTATTGGCTACATTTTTTTAAAACCAGTGAATTTGCATGGCCTTATTTTCCTTTGTGGTTAATAATTAATTAAACAATTCAGAGCAAGTACTCCAGCCAAGTGCTATACAGTGCTATAGATACAATATACCAAATCTTTCAGTGATTGAAATTTGCCAGCTCCCTTCCAAGCAGCTGGTTCGATTCCTGGCCATCACAGAACTTTTGAAGTGGTTCGATTCCCAGTTCCTCCTGGCTACATGCTGAGGTGTCCTCGGACAAGGCACAGAAACTCCATAGTAGCATTGTTCTCTACGTGCAGTTGTCCAAACAACAATTTCCCTGAGGCGATCATTAAATCAATAAAGGGATCAATAAAGTATCAATTTTTATTACGAGACTTGTTCTTGCAAAAACCAGTAACTTATCTCCTATCTGCCAATGTAATGAAGCCTTTAACAAATACACACTTTGACTTTAGCTTGAGCTGATCTTAAACCTTGTTTAAATAGGTTTATGGTCTGTTATAATTAAATTAAGGCTACAGTGAGGTAATGCATTTGCACAGAAGAGCTCACAGTTGGCATAAGCAATGCTGCCTTACCACTTCTAAGTTTTCTACAGTTAGCCAAGATTATGCTTTTCAGCATAAGCTGAAAGGTCACTCCTGTCTTAACCTAATACACACACATTAAAGGTTGTGTTAAAGGATTGAGCAAATCTCTCTGTGAGCATAGACATGATCTCGCCTTTTCTTCTTTTGTGCATTATGTGTATAAATAAGACATTTCTTGCAACGCTACCATAGGTTTCAGACATAAACCCAGTTAACAAACACATTCTGTAAGATTAAGCTATTAGAAGACAAAATATAATTATGAATCATAAAGACTTTAATTATAATGTTATTAACTTTAGCTGGTTGCACATGAACATACAGACTTTTCGAATGGTTGAAAAGCAGTATCTTAAGTGAACACTGACCTTTTGGTAGAGTAATTAGTGTGATATACTTTGTTTGTAAAGCTAATTGTGTTCCTCTGTGCTCCTCTAAAGTATTCTACTGTGTTTATTAAAGTCTCTAAATCCACAAATAAAAGATGCTCACACTTTTCCATCTTTATGTGACCTCTTTATGATTTCCCCCCTTCTCTGATGCATTTCGCATATGTGTAAAACATGCTGTCTGTTGAAATCAGATACCAGCCGGTAGAATAAGCACTACACTATCTGAGGCGTCAGGACTTCTGCCTGAGACCTTTTCACTAATAAGGTGGCTGGTGCTTGACAAGCAGAACATTCTGAGATGACTGAAATATTTAAAGTTAGCATGATTTACTAATCATACTGTTGCTTGCACTGTGTTGAAACTGAGCAGCTTATTCAGAGTTGAACTATTGACTGGATGTTGGCCACTCACCAGTGTTTTTAGAACAGAAGAGTCCTTGTTTTTCTCAGGTACTTTACTGTTATATTTAATTATAGAAGTCATTGTATGTCACTTATAACCCCTGGTTGCCATTCACAGTGCTGCTTAGCAGCTTCTGTCACTGCAGCTCCCTTAATTATATTCGTGTAGCAGCTTGCAGCATTTTACAGAGTCTTACAGGCATGATGCATATGACGACAGCAGTTTATTTAATGAAATCCACAATATTCAGTGTGACTGAAGCTGTTACAAGCTGTTATAATCTTTATATTTGACATAATCAGATTTGTGTACACATTGACCTGATTATCTGATTTCCTTTTACTGGGATAGATGCTTTTTTTATTACGTTGGCAGCTTGATGAAATGTTAGTGGTCTGGCCATTTCACCCTGTTGTGAAATTACTCAATCAGAAATGATGAGAGTTGTGTTTTATTATCACTAGTATCTGTACTGTAGTATCAGGTATCAAGAATTTAATGCTGTAAACATAAGCACTGAATATTTGATTATTTAATAATAACAATATGATATTTGATTTAACTAGAATTGTTGTATTGAATGTTTAATTCTAATAAATAGATTGTATAGTACATTAAAACTGCATTTCTTTGGAGAGACTATTCCTTGTTATTTAATTAAGCAGCACAATTGCCATGAAACATGGGCTTTTCTGCTAAGCTGCCTTCATATCAAACGGACAAAGAGTGTTGTCTTTTTATAAACCTCTTGGCAAGAAATTATTGAAATTTATGTCAACCGTATAGATCTATTTCTTTAGTTTAAAAAACTATGGAGAATAACATACTTTATGAACAATGTATTTTCCTCATTGCTGTAAAGTAGGAGAATACCAGATGTCTGGCCCTTAACTAGAGTAACAACACATGATAATTCTATTGATGATTAATCTGTAATATTAAGTGAGTTATTAAAGCACCAGTCTGACCCCTGGTGTAAAACAAAGAAGGAAATAAAGCTGTGATTAGCAGTAAATCAAACAGGAGACGTCAAATCACTGACAAAACAACAGAGGAAATCCACAGAATTAGCAGTTACTGCTTTGTGCTTGTGTTCTCCAGCTTAAAACTACACATGAAACTGTCATTTACATAATTTGTTTTACCTTTAGCTTCAACAATAAATTTTGCAACACATATCTGGCATATGTACAACACAGCTAATACAATTAAGTTTTTTTGTTAGGATCTCCCTCTGTTTTTTCATGTAACAGTTTTACATACACTTAGGTTAAGGAGTACTTTCATAAAGTTATGCTTTGATACAGTCAGAGGTGTCAAAGCACATTTCCTGAGCTCATGTGCATTCATCATGTTCTGTCAGCTCGATGTCTAGACGACTGATGGTGTTCAGCTCATGGGTTAATCACTCAGGCCAGCAGGGCCGACAAGTTTCAAGTAAATTGAATCAGTTTAAATCCATCTGCGCTGCACTAGTTCGCTGCCTAAGCAGCAGTCATTCCATCATTCACCACAGAGCCTGCTACAGTATTCTTCAGGGAGTGTAGAGTCACTTCCCTCTGCATTTCCTTAAACTGTCATCAAGTGTGGCAGCAAACACACACTGAAGAGACCACTGTATGGCAGGGAAGAGAGGAAATGCACCACATGTTTTACAGTTGCACATAATAGCTGATTTGTGTTGAATTTTCCACAAACTGAAAGCATCAAGTTCAATAGTTTTTGAGGAAGTAATGAAAGTGGTAAATTTCCATTGAAAGGAAATTTGCTTCATTTGAGGTCTGAATGGGGTATGTTGCTATGGAAACCATCCTCGTAAAAATAAGCACTTTGCTCGGGTTAAAATCTTTTTGTGCAGACTGAGTAGTCGATCAGTTTTTAATAACTGAGTCTACAAGATCATTGTGCGGACCACATTTGAATCTACCCACACGGAGCAAGAGAAAGATCTGTTAAAGTTAATGCACTTGAGCTTGAACTTGATGTAACGTCGGCTCAGCAAGTCAGTGGCTGTATTGTACAGATACTGGAGAGACACAGTTAAGCAGCATTAGCTTTTGCTAGTCAGTTACAGCTCTCTCTGTCTCAGAGGGCTGTATTAGCTGAGCTTGTGTAAGCAATATAAAGAGAAGAAGACCTCTCCTACTTTATTTTTTCCCACCACTGTGTTGTTATTTATTTTTATTGCTTGTGGCAGTGTCAAAGTTTTGCTGACAGTTAAGACAATCAAACCAGTAAGACCAGTGGACAAAAGCAAAAATTCTTGCCATTTGTTCTCAAACTATGGATTTGTCAGCATAGCGTAGTTGCACTTAGGTGACCTAGCCTTTGTTTGCTTCAATGCAAGTTATTTTGCTTTAATATTTGGATATTTAATAATTAGGATTTATCTTAAGACTACATATCTTAAAGGCCTGGACACTCTTAACAACTGATTATGAATATCATTTGGTTGTGACGACTGGTTGGACCTAGATGCTTCCAGCTTTCACACATGCAGCACACAGGAGCAGATTGTTTTGACATTAATTTGTTTAATGTCAGGGAGACTGATTCAGGCGTTTGTGTTCTCACATGAGCCTCATCCGTCTAGAATAGTTTAGGATTCCAGTGCATGTGTGAAAGCAGTTTAGGTCAGTCAAAAAAGTTAATTGTTTGGTTTTTTTAGATTCCAGTCTTTAGTCTTGGGACCCGTCACTGCCAGTAGCTCTCATAAGATTTTTTTAAAACATATTTAATATTTACGATCAGCTACCGATCATGTCAGAACTGACAAACTACTGCTTTATCTGAAGTTAGCTTTAAATTACATCCTTATTTCACCTCCAGTACCTCCATTTTACCTTTGTTGCCTGGTTTGTCAGTTTGAAGAGCTGACCATACCTGTGTGGCTCTTTACTTAAAGACAAAGCTAATGATGCTTGATATTGTTGATGAATGCATTCATGGAAAAATCCTACAAAGCTGTGTGAAAATGTTTTGTTTATTTTAAACTTTTTATCCACTGCCCAAATATCTGTCAAACTCCTAATTTGCAACATCCTGATTTTACCAGCATCACCCTAAGACTCGTAGAGAAGCTCCAAGGAAAGTCTCAGGCTAAATTGTTCCAAAGTGGTTCAGGTTAGTAGTATGATTTATTATCTGAAGAGCATGAGCATGAAGTCAGCAGGTCAGAAACAAGCCTGAATGTGAAAATAATCTGCATCAAAAGTGGACGTTTGAAATGTGTCACATTAGATTTAATTAGTATAGCCTAATATCACAAATCACAAATGTTTCTTCTTTAGAATCTGTGTAGTACATAACACGTTGGTTCTTTAAGGAGAAGCTGATTCTGTTTATGCTTTCAGCAGCTGCACACATTTTTGCCTTGTCCCAGCTTAACTACCTGAGGCCAGACAATGTAAAAAAGCTGATTGTGTAATGTAGTTTAATTAACCTGACAATGAAGCAGTTGATTGCAAACAGCCAGTAACTTATTGAGAACACAGACTGCAGGCCATCTTTTTTTATTCAGCAGCACAGTAAAACATTAATCTTATTAGTAGTGGGCTTGACAGCATGGGAACCTTATTAATATCCATAAGGTTATCTTGAGTTGTTTGTATTTCCACATTGATGGAAATGGAATGGAACATTTTTTACTGGATTGTTTGTCACAATGTTACAGCTGGTAATAATTGAGCTTATTTAAAAAAAAAAAAAGAAAGAAATTTTGAATCCAATTATAATTTGAGGTATTTTTTTACTGCTCGGTAACTTCTAAATTTCACACTGAATGAAAAAAGTCTTGTTACACTGCATTTTGCTCTATTAAAGAAATTCTGTGACTGTTGCAAGTGGTAGTTATCATAGACCGTAAATATAGTGGAGTAGTAGTGAAGTATGAAGTAGCAGAACTGCACTTAAATAAAGGAAATGCACTAGAACTACTGTTCTGTATCCTGAAATATTGACTTATTGACTGTAGAGACAGTAATTGCACACAAGTCCACAAGTTTTCTTGATGGCAAAATGCACTATCTGAGCAACAAACACTTCTTTTTCTGTCATTATTAGTGGTTAATCCATGTGGTGGTCTGTCTTGAATGCTAGCCCACAGAGTTAGAAACAGGCTTACCACACTCAAGTCTCTGGAGATAATGGCCAATTATAGCAGGTGCAGTATAGGTTATAGTTGTCAGATAAATCGGTCAGTAGGGACCATGACACACACACGCAAAGGTGTGTGAGTGTGAGAGAGTGTGTGTGAGAGAGTGTCTGAGAAAATATTTGGCACACAAGCACTTTCCTAGAAAAAAGAAAGGACTGAGCTGAATACAGGTGAAATGCAACCATCAAATTTTGTTGTCATCTACAAATTACCTTTGTTTGGCTTTAAAATCTTCAAGTGTGCAAAGATAAAAAAAACAAGTGCAAGTCAGAATTGAAGTGTTTCAGATAATGATTGACTGAGCTGCATTTCTGACATTTCTGTTATTTTGAGCCCTAAAAATCTCTTTCACGGTTAAAGGGAATGAAGTGTCATGAAGGACAATAGCTTCAGTAAGAGCTGAACCTAATTTATGTTTTTCCTTGAAGGTGTTTTGTCTGGCTTCCCACAAAGGCTTCTGACTTTGGAATTAATTTATTGTTCTGAATAGGATTTCACACATTCTTTGTTGTAGCAGGACGGTAACTGGATGCATCACACATTTGCTACACCCAGTGATACTATTTTCAAAATTTCTCCTTGTTGTTTTCACTCTCAGTAACCTCTAATGGCATGTTTGGTGGAGCTTATCAGCCTATACATGTAGCTGCAGAAACACCCTGATGTGGAAACTTACTAAATGTAAATTTAAGAGGCTGCTGTGGAGGGAGTGTGTTGTTTTGGCTACACAGAAGATATCTGATTTTAGTTATCGCTCCATGATTTCTACAGATTACAGACATCAAACAGAACAACAGTTTTTTAAAATGTACATGTATGGCTTATTTAATTGATTACAGTTATTTAATGTAAACTACTTTTGGTAACTTCCCCTGTCAGTGCAGTATTTTGGTGTCAAATAAACTTATACCCATTCTTCCGTCTGGAGTTGCTTAATCATATTTTCAGTGTCTCAGCGGTACATTAAACAACACCTGCCCACCAACGCAGCTCCTTTGAATTGTGGCAAATGTTTGTGTGAATACAGCACAAAGGTTGGACTTCAGTCTGATCAAACCTGTTTTCTGGACTGAAAGTTTTGCTAGTGTGCACATTGAGTTGAAGAGGCAGCAGTTATGGATTATTTCATATATAATCATACTTTTATTTTACACGTTTAGCCATAAAATACCTTTGCGAGTTCAGGATTTGTTGTTAAATTTTAACAGTATCATAAATGGAATTGAACGATAAAGGAAACCCCCAGCTCATGTTTCCCTACTCTTGTGTGGAATATCAGTATCCAGTTAAATCACGAATCAACTTTCACTAGTGCTGGAGGACTATGTCAAGTCAGATTTCATGGAGCCCTGATTGGATCTGTACCTCATCCTGTTCTGTTGTGCTCTCCCACCCTCACCATGGTCCCTCCTGTCTCCCCTCAGCCAATCAAATATGCCGTCACCGCTGGGCTTATGACCCACACCAGTTTCTATAGCAACGCCGGCCTGCCTCCTGGAGAACATGTCATGCATGTTAAGTGGTTCTCAGATGTTCACTCGTTGTCTCTCTGTCTTGCACTCTCACTTAAGTAGACACACACGTATACAGACACGCATATGATGGAGTGACTCACCAGGCCACAGACTGTTAACATGAAGGTTTGTTGTAGTGCCTCCAAATCCGCACTCATAACTTAACCGGTGCTTGTATTTGTTTAAACACAAGTAGCAACTGTTGTGCTGAATATCTTTCCGCTGAATGCATTTGCACAATAAAGTGCTAATGTTTTGTGCGTATAATCAGAATGATTCTCTTGGCATGTGCATATCCGTATCTAAAGCTGACAGAGACACATTTGTGTTTTTGTGTGTTTTCCTCTTAAAAAACAGTACACAGCACAGAAATATTCATTTTTTGTAACCATACCAAATGCTTTTTTGAAGTGACCACATGACATTTTATTCAGTTATTCAGAGTTATTCAGAGACTATTGGGTTTTCTCAGGTGAAGTTAAAAGTCCTCACCCTGTTTGGTGCATTATGTGCTTAACTCTATATACATAGTCTCTGATGAAGGTGAATGTTTTGAAATGCCTGACGGAGAGAAGCTGCCCTCCAACCATCTGCCTGCTTTCATATTTCCACAGTTGGAGTAGTAGGAGTATTTAACTCATTACAATACTTCACTTCTGTGCTGTGCAATTTAATCAAAAATTAGGTTTTTTCTCTTATGTCCTTGCACTCTCAAGGATGTCATGCTAAATGTATACACTGAACGTCTGTGTACACTTTGGTTAGATCGTCCACTTTTCTACTGATGTTTTGAGAGTTGGTGGTTCACACAACCTGACATTTCTCACATGCAATAATAAAAAAATATCCCTTTGGAAAAAAAAGAAACAGAAAGAAAGGTGCAGATTCTGTATGTAGTGTGTCATCTGTGAGTCAGAAGATATTTTTACATAACTGTTGGTTTAATGTAATAGTGAATAATGGTCTAATCATTGGGTGGAAATTAGAAAACTTGACTGGATATGTGTTGTCATATTTGATTATTTTGACATTTTCTCATTTGGATTTAAACCACTAGTTGGGGGGGGGAAAAAACAACTCGTGATGTTACACTCCACTCTGTGGCTGTAATGAAAGAAATAAATTTGATCATAGTGCATCAAAGTGTATTATACCGAGTGAGCAGAAAATGAGCTCTGTGTATATAATTATTCTTCTTTGGAAGTGACAACTTGTTATTTTAAAATAGCCATTTATTTAATTTTATTTGCCATCAGACTAAATGGAATTGAAATGGGACAGTGCTGGAGAGATGCAAAGTAAATTCAGTTGACATCTTATTCTCCAAAATTGAGGTACAGTTCAAGAAATTTACTGCAATTTATTCATAGCCTGCTGTTGAAGCTGCTACTGCGTGTGTGTGTGTGTGTGTGCACGCGTGCATGTGTCTGTGTGTGTGAGGGACAGAGGGAGTGAGAAAGACAGAGACTGTGCCAGTGTGTCAAGAAAGTGAGGAAAGCCAATATACACAGGATTATATAGTTGTTGGTCGATAATGAGTCAGGCAGGCTCCCAGCTTACACACACACCCTTTTCCTGTTCCTCTTTATGTAACTCAGGCTTGAGAAAAACTGACAAGCGTTGGCTTCAGTGTCTCCGGAAAAAGATAATCAGATGATGAAAGGAAATACATATTGGGGTTAAAATAGCTGATGTGCAACTCTGTGAGAAATACGGAGAAGTGATGGGGGAGGTGTAGGGGAGAGTTAGTGGGTGGGATACTTGCTTTGCCACAAAGTGTAATAGTTTGCTAATCATTGTTAAATATAAATGAGTCCTGATTAATGGCTTTAAGTGTGTGACTGGTTATTCAACATCATTTTATTGTGCCCATATGGTGTCTTGGATCTACATTTTTAATATTTTTAACTGGCTCTCGGTGTTTTAGTAGGATTAACCTATAAATGAAATTCACTCAAAAATAATCTTTTCCCATTTCACAGAATAGAGTTATTTTTTGTTTTGTTTTTTATATATGTTTTTGACAGAATTTCTGGTCAAAATAAATGTCACTGTGAACTAAGTGAGTAGCAACTTTTATCATTACACAGTTTTAATAGGGATGTAATATTTGACTACCCATGTGTGCATGTTATCTAAACTAGTCTTTATTTATGGAAACATCTACATCACCCCATTAAATGGCATCCCATCCACATTCCTTTCATTCTCTCTTAAACTCTTATTTTCTTTTACTTCTCCTGACCCACATCAGCATATAAATCAAGTTTTGACCATTAGAAGTTTGCATTAGTTCAAACTTCAGGTTTTTCACATTACATTTTCACTGCTATTTTAGTAAGTATCTTTATAATGCAAACATCCACATTGCATAAAAGATTCTTAAAAAAGCAAGTAGATTTGGAAACGTAATAGTGACATTATGGACGTTAACTTTTTTTGTTTGTTTGTTTTACACTTCTGTGCATGCATCATCAGGAATATTCTCCTTATTTAAATCTGCGACCAAATCAGCCCAGTCAGGCCTTGTTATCATTTTGTAGGTTAATGTCTGTGCTGCAGGACTATAAAGTCCCATAGTCTCGCCCTGTTATGAGATAACCTGTGTGAGAACAGTGAGCCTGTGTGTGTGTGTGTGTGTAGTTCACTGTACTGAGGGCTCGCTGCCATGCTATCCTCAGTACAAACACTGTGGGGAAGACAGCATTTAAATACACACTCTCTTAGCCTGCCCCCTACTGTTGCACAGACCTACTTTCAAACACACACAAATAGACTTGTACACACTCTGGGGAAAATACACCCCAAAAACACTTTGTAGGTGACTGAAACTGGAGTCAAACTGAGTTGAGTTAAATGAGTATGTGGTGAATTTTTTTTGTAAGCCCACTTTCCCTGGTTAAAATTCAATTAAGCAGTTTGGAGACAGACTTTGGGCAGATAACTTTGTGGATAACACTGCCTCTAATGGTTAAATACAGTATTGCTCCATTTCTATTTTTTGCTCTCATTAGCACATGAGCAGCTCAGGAAATAATGTTGTAATTAACATTGTTAATTACACTCTTCTGAAAGAGGATTTCCCCCATTGTCTCTCCTCAGCTCTGGCTGCAAGGGATTTTGCGGGTCACAGAGTTTACTTTAGTCAGGGATTTTCCAAAACTTAGATCATAGTTTTTGGAAATCATATTTATATGCAGCTTTTGTAAAACTAAGCCCCCATCTAACTCGTCATTTATTATTATTGGAGGCAATCCTTTGACTGGGTTATAGCATGTCTACTTACAAAGTTCAAATAAGTTTTTCCTTGCCCTTTAAATCAAGTAATTTTAATAATTAGATGATCTATGCATTTCACATTTCACTAGGTCTCAACCTGCTGTTGAAATTGTTTGTCAACAACAAACCTGTGCCACATCCTTCCCACTATTCCCACTAATTTTTTTGCTGTTGTAGTTCTTAAAGTGACCAGTTGGTGTCCTCCTCTCCCCATTTCCATCTCCACAGCCTGATTCAGTGAAACACTGAACTTTCTCTGCTTTCAGTGACATTTTACAGCTATGACAGTTTGGACTGAAACCATGCAGCACTGTGACTTGTCACGACTGAATTAACTATCATTTCTTATTTAAAATGGTTTTGTCTTTACTTCATTAGTAACTTGACAGCTTCCTTTAAACGTCATGATAAGATTTCTGTCTATGTCCTGATCTTTACAGTGCCATGTATCATTAATAGTTCTTATTAACTTACCCATTTGAAATATCTGTTTTAAACATAATTTTCTCCTTTTTTCCAGTAGCTGAAGAGAGTTAAGTGCAAGCAAGTTCGTCCTGGGGCCTCTCCTCCCTGTCCCTCCAAACCATTTCCCCAACCAAGCTGTTGTCTTGTTCCTCCATCTTTGGGCCTAAATCACACCCAGTCCTGAAGAAACACATAAACACAGCTGCGCACTTCAACATTTCCCCAACTGACCAGGATGATCACCTCGGAGCTCCCTGTGCTACAGTGAGTGAAACACTCGAGATGCTCTTTGTCTCATAAGTGACTCATAAGTAATTTTATCACAGCTTTTTAGTCCAATTTCTGATTAGGTTTCTATTGATTTAATTAATTTAAGAAAAATGTGATAATCTTACACCACATGATAAGGAAAATATTATTTGCATTGTAGATGAGATGTAAAAAGTCTTGGTGAGTCTTGCAGAAGCCGTGTTTAGTACAACTTCTTATAAACTTCTTCTTAGGATTGCATCTTACCAAACTAATAACCCTTGTGTCGTCCTTTTGAATGACACTCAGTTTTCAATTAAATATACAGATACAAGATACATTCTCTTTTTAACAGTATGTGAAAACACAATAAGTGTGTCAGCATTACTAAAATAAATAGTTTTGTTCACTAGTTAATTGGGCAAAGAAAACGCATTAATATTAGTTTAGGAGGGGGATGTTTAATATTCTCAGTGGATGAATTAATTGAAGTGATGAATGCACATAAATCAAATGCTTTTTTTATTTTCTCAGGGACTCATCCAATGAGTCTGGGGCAACAGATGCAGTGGGTTTAAGTATGAGCATGAGTGAGATAGAGGATACAGAGGTGAAAGGGAAGAAGAAGAGAGGGAGACCTGGAAAACAGCTCCCGGTAAGAGTCACGGAGGAAATTCATGAGAAAAGCTTGACCAAAAGTATTTGTGGTTTTTGTTGTGTGTGTGTGTGTGTCTGTGTGTGTGTGTGTGTGTGTGTGTTTGTGAGAGAGACCTCTAGATTATTGTAACTGGAAGCCTGACACATAGAAAAACACGGTAAACTGGGACCACCACAAACCTAACTCTGTGTCTTCCCTACACACAAGTTGTGTGCAGACCATTTGGCACCATGTGTCACAGAAATAAATAGTACAAATGTTTCCCTTTTCTTTTACATAACTCCTCTC
>OMLM01005031.1:24956-73037 GCA_900302695.1 Helostoma temminkii
AATGGAGATGGTGGAGACCCTGTCACTCTGTTTGAAGTGGTCAAACTGGGCAAGAGTGCCATGCAGGTTGGTAAACATTTTAAAACTTTAAATATATTAATTATTCAATGAAATATATTGAACAGTTTTTCGCTGCTATTTCACAAGATATTTCTTTTTAAAAGTTTGTAATAGACTCAGGTTTAACTGTTCTTTATTACTCAAACCTTTCAAAGCAGTCCTGTACTGTGGTCTTTAATGATGAGTAATGGTGAATGTTACACACCTGGGTATTAAGACTGTGATGGGGGGTGAGGAAGGAGATTCATTTTCACTGTTGTGATTGTGTTGTTTCTTTCCTCTGTGTGTGTGTGTGTGTGTGTGTGTGTGTGTGTGTGTGTGTAGTCTGTGGTGGATGAGTGGATCGAATCATACAAACAAGACAGAGACTTGGCACTGCTGGACCTCATCAATTTTTTCATCCAGTGCTCAGGGTGCAAAGGTAAAATTAGCCAAACTACTGACAACAAAATGAACCTAATTATACAGAAATGTTCTGTGTGTACTTGTGAGCTGACTGGAACAGCAGCTATGAATCTGTTTTTAATGTCATTGTTGTTCTGTAACCAGGCACTGTGAGGATTGAGATGTTCAGGAACATGCAGAACGCTGAGATCATCCGTAAGATGACTGAGGAATTTGATGAAGTAAGTGTTTTTGTCTGGCTTTGTTTTATGGTTTATTTATTAGCTATGTAAAACATCATCGTTCTGGAAAGCTGTATTCACAGTTTGTAATCTTGTGAGGTTCTGGTTACAGCAGAAATAATCCTCCACAAATGATTAACAAATGTTTAGTGGATCTGATACTTTCATGTCTGTATTTTCAGTCAGCTGAAATCCATTTGTGTTCAAATCAAATGGATACTTGGGCGCAGTGTGACGTAAATCACATATTTAAAAAATGCAAGTTACTCTGACAGAAAGACTTTTGTTTCTCGTGTTTGTCACACATGTGTCACCACATGATAAACATAAGCAAAGCAGAGAGTAATAAACTAATTGCAGGGGCTCTCTGGTTTTCTTCACTGGTGAGTGTGGTAACAGTGTGTTCTTAACCCCAACCAGAGAATCATGACAAGCGTTTGGGCATGATTTCATGCTGACCGTGTCCGACTTGCCATGTATGAGGCTCCAAAGCCTCTTAAATGTCCATACTGATCCCTGTGCATGAAAGATGATACAGTCACTCTGATCACTCTGTTTTTGTCAACAGGACAGCGGGGATTATCCTCTCACCATGCCAGGGCCTATGTGGAAGAAATTCCGCTACAACTTCTGCGAGTTTATCAGCGTTTTGATCCGCCAGTGTCAGTACAGCATCATCTACGATGAGTACATGATGGATACAGTGATTTCCCTCCTCACAGGGCTGTCTGATTCTCAAGTGCGAGCCTTCAGACACACCTCTACGTTAGCAGGTAATAACACCAGATTTTAGTTCTTAACCCTATATAACAAGACATTTATTTGTGTGTGTTGCTAACCAGAAATTAAAGTCATTTACACAGACTTCCACCTTTGTTTCTCCTTGTGTCTGTGACAATAAGAGAGAGACAGGGAGGCCTGAAACCTTTGAGTAGCTATTTATTCTTCAGCCTCACTTTTTTTTTTTGTCTTGGCATAGCAATGAAACTGATGACAGCACTGGTGAATGTTGCACTCAATCTGAGCATTCACCAGGACAACACCCAGAGGCAGTACGAGGCTGAAAGGAACAAGATAGCCGGCAAACGAGCCAACGAGAAGCTGGAACTGCTGCTACAGAAGAGAAAGGAGGTTGGATTATGTTTGACGTGGCTCTTAAGATCTGATTATGATTATTATTATTATTATTATTATTATTATTATTTACATAGAATTTGCAACATTTAAATAATAATCTTAGGATACTGCTTAATTGATAAGAGTTGTTGAAAGTGCTATTTGTCAGTTGCAGACTTGCCTGTAACTTGTTGAATTTCTATTTGCAGCTTCAGGAGAACCAAGATGAAATAGAGAATATGATGAACTCCATTTTTAAGGGAATCTTTGTGCATCGTTACAGGTACACCTTCCGTCTGCTGCTGTAATAATTTGTAGTTTTTTAGAATGTAATACAATTGGTCGTAGTCATTATTTAGCCTTTCCTAAATATGTCACTAAGTGTCATCTTCTGCAAAAAGTATGGCAGTGTTGACCACAAACGGTGACAATGGTCAGACACTTAAATTAAAAAATAATCATAGTGATGGATGTAAACTTTTTACTTCCCAGGGATGCAATTGCAGAAATCAGAGCCATCTGCATTGAAGAGATTGGAGTGTGGATGAAGATGTACAGTGATGCATTTCTAAATGACAGTTACCTGAAGTATGTTGGTTGGACACTACATGACAGGGTGAGAACACATTCATACAACCACCTGGCTGAAATTGAAATGTGTTTTATCTAATTTCTTAAAGGCTTTACCTTACCTTGGTAAATTTGTTTTACCACAGCTAAATTGAATTAGGAATCTGATTCTATTTATGTTAACACAGAAACCGTCTCTTCCTTTTTCAGCAAGGAGAGGTGCGTCTTAAGTGCCTAAAGGCTCTGCAGAATCTGTACACAAACAGAGAGCTGTTTCCCAAGCTTGAGCTTTTTACCAACCGTTTCAAGGTAACATAAGCAAGAATGAAAATATGAATCATCACTTAAAAATTGAACAGTAAGACCAAGTAGTGCCTGAATGTTTTATAATTGTACTTACAAAGTTTATCTTTTCTGACAGGACCGTATAGTATCAATGACACTGGATAAGGAGTATGATGTGGCTGTAGAGGCTATCCGACTGGTCACACTCATCCTGCAGTGAGTAACCTGATACTTTAACATTGATACAACCGAAACCTTGCAGCATTACACTATTATCTTTCTTTGCAGATGAGCTATTGACGTTGAGCTTAACTCATATTGATTATTTATTACAGGGGCAGTGAAGATGCCTTGTCTAATGAAGACTGTGAGAATGTGTATCACCTGGTCTATTCTGCCCACCGACCAGTGGCTGTCGCAGCTGGAGAGTTCCTGCACAGAAAGTGAGTCCATCCTGTCCAACTGTACAAGTCAACTTGAAATAATGTTGAGCATTACTGGTGAATTATTATTATTATTATTATTATTATTATCATTATTATTATTATTATTATTATTATTGGTGAATGGATAGGTTTAAGTGTTTTGATATCTCTTATTCCTTATTTTAAAATTGTGTATACTCTCCCTATATCTCTTCCTTCTTTTCATCTCTCTCAACTTCCTGCCTGTCAGATTGTTCAGTCGTCATGACCCACAGGCAGAGGAGGCGCTGGCTAAACGCAGAGGGAGGAGCAGTCCCAATGGAAATCTCATCCGCATGCTGGTGCTCTTCTTTTTAGAGAGCGAGGTAATATTTGGTTTACTGTTATTAGACTGTAGATGTATGGATGCATCTTGTTGTACTATGGAGAAATGCCAATACCAGTAAAGTACAAAATATTTTGTACGTGACTGGTGAAGAGCCTGTTACTCTGCTACATAGTATATATCAGCAGTGATGATGATGGCTTGAGAAATTGCAAAATTCCCCTTTTCTGTGTACTTTGAGTAGGACGATGCCATATAAATAACAGATTTCAGCTCTGTGTTTTCAGTTTGTAAAACTTACACATGTACTGTATTTCTTCCTCTGTGTGTCTGTTTGCTAGCTGCATGAGCATGCAGCTTACCTTGTGGACTCACTGTGGGAAAGCTCTCAGGAGCTGCTTAAAGACTGGGAGTGTATGACTGAACTTCTACTGGAGGAGCCTGTTCAAGGAGAGGAGTGTAAGACAGACGCACACTCTTTTTGTTCTTTCTTTAAGCCCTTGTGTAAGCCCTTGTGTAGGCAGCATCCCAGACAAAATACGGCTACAAGAGCTGATGCAATAAAATCTTTTAGCTTGAAACTTTCTATTGTTGTTTCTATTGTTGTTTCTATGTTGTGTTTTTTGTTTCTTACCTTCACTGATGTTCCTTTTTGTTCGTTTTATCTGTCTTCTTTTTGTTTCTGTCTCCCGGTGTGTTTCTTTTATTTTGCCTTATTCTCTTCTGTCCATCTCTGCAGTGTTGTCAGACAGACAGGAGAGTGCACTGATAGAGCTGACGGTCTGTACCATCAGACAGGCAGCAGAGGCACACCCACCTGTTGGCAGAGGCACCGGCAAAAGGGTACGTCAAGTATACACACATCATAAACCATAAGCACTCTAACAGCATCTATTTTGAGTTACGTACAGTACATATTATATGTACAGTGTATATATGTTGGGCAATTACAAGGTCATACATTGATTCTGACTGATTCCTGCCACCAGAAACCTTAAGCTGTTCTTGTGTTACTTTGTATGGCTTCAATAAGTCTAATGTAAAAAGGACACAGGTCAAATACCTGTCTCCCTTAGCATCCACTTTAGCAAGGCAGAAAGTCCCTTAAAGATTCAAATGGAGGAGGTGGTGCAGCATGAATCATTTTTCTAATAATAGAAAAAAAGATTTTGTTTCATTTCTAAAATTGACAAAAACTGATACTCTAGCTTTAAGTTTTGTATTTGTTTGTCCAGGTTCTGACGGCAAAGGAGAGAAAGACCCAGATAGATGATAAGAACAAACTGACAGAGCACTTCATCATGGCTTTGCCAATGTTGTTGTCCAAGGTAAGGCCTTCCTGGATCCAGTGCGCAGCCTGTGTAAACTGATAGTGATTAATGACCAGACTGGATGACTGATATGTCAAAATAACTGGTCAAGTTGTTACTCATGTAGTTATGAGTTAAGTGTCATTAAATATATGCCTCTCTGGAAGTGTGCTGCCTGAATGCTTTGAATAGTATCAGGTAGTGACTGATGAATCTCTAATTCTCATTTCTAACTTCATACATCTGCTTTTGACTTTTTTTCTGTGTGTGTTTTAATTGTCCTTTATATAACTTTTTTCCCCACAGTACCAGGCAGACTCAGAGAAGGTAGCCAA
The DNA here is from genome assembly GCA_900302695.1 of Helostoma temminkii. Taxonomy (NCBI): domain Eukaryota; kingdom Metazoa; phylum Chordata; class Actinopteri; order Anabantiformes; family Helostomatidae; genus Helostoma; species Helostoma temminkii. The sequence goes on from OMLM01005031.1 coordinate 30,009, forward strand.
CCTGCTGCAGATCCCTCAATACTTTGACCTGGATGTGTACAGCGCCGGTCGCATGGAGAAGCACCTAGATGCCTTGTTAAAGCAGATCCGGCTGGTGGTGGAGAAGCACATTGAGACAGATGTGCTTGAAGCCTGCAGCAAGACCTACAGCATACTGTGCTCTGAAGAGTACACCATCATGAACCGCGTGGACATTGCCCGCTCCCAGCTCATTGATGAGATGACTGATCGATTTGCACACTCGGTTGAAGAGCTGCTGCAGGAGGTATAATAGTTAGATTATGAGTGTGAAAGGCAGTTAAAAAAATGTGTGGCAGTATTTATGATCCATAATTTATGTGGCATGTCTTAGAAATTCTCGAGCTGCACAGAAAGATTTGTAGGGGATTAATCACAAATCACAAACAGAAGAGGATTATGCCTTATTGTTTGGTCTGAGGTCAGTGTTATGTTGTGCATTTAATCCTAACCTAACACCTAACTGGTGTTTGCTGTGTTGCAGGCTGAGGAGGCCGATGATGACGATATCTACAATGTGTTATCTACACTCAAAAGACTTACAGCCTTTCACAAGTAAGATTCTTTTATTACTTGTTACCATCAGTCTGTCTAGGGATAAAACTTAACAGTTTATTTCATTAATGATTCATGTTCATTCAATTTTCTCTTGATTAACCAAGTAACCCCTATTGCTAAAAAACGGCAGAATGTCCAAAAGAAGTAAAAATCTCCATTGCTATTTCTAAAAGTCCAAGATGGTGTTGTAGAGTTGCTCATCTTGATTAAAAACCACTATAAAAGTGATAGATCTTCGGTTTACCATAAGAGGAATCCTTACAATTGTGAAGCTGAAACTACACAGTGTTTCATGCATGCTTGTAAAGATTATGAAAAATATAATTATTCCTGATTCACTAATTATTTCAGCTCCACATCCAATAAAACATAGTTGTACAGTGCTCTGAGATGGAAAAGCTTAATAAGCATTTATGTAGTGTTTGGTAAGTTTAATTCCTATTTCTCTCTTACAGTCCAAATGAAAACACACATCCTGATGGTACTGGAAAACTGCCAGAAAACACTGGATACAAATCTCCACCAATAAATTTGATGACTTTATTTGATCTGTGAAAACAAATGTATTCTCCTCTTGTTTTCTGCATCAGTGCCCATGACTTGACGCGGTGGGATTTATTTGGGAACTGTTACCGGCTGCTGAAGGCGGGCATCGAGCAGGGCTCTATGCCAGAGCAGATAGCTGTCCAGGCCCTGCAGTGCTCCCACTACTCCATCCTCTGGCAGCTGGTCAAGATCACAGAGGGGTCTCCCAGCAAGGTGCTGGCCTTATCTCACTCACAGAGCTGTAACTGCATTCAGATCCCAGTTTTATCTTTGGTCTAAGACTCAGGGCTAAGGCTGCCCTGTCTGAGCATCAGTGGCCCAAAGGGACAGGAGCTTATCTGTATTTCTTCAGAGTGAGGCAGCTTAGGTGTAAAAATCCATCTCACTATCAGGATGCTTACCCTGATCCAAGGACTTATCTCCAATCGATCTCATTTAACACTTAAACACTGCAAACAGACTTCAGTTCCCAAGGCTGTTATTTTGTGAAGGACAGAAGCACAAACATCCAAGACACTTTAACCCATAATCTTCTGGTGGGGAATGTTGTGGCCCTTTTCCACAGTGCAGTATTTTAAGTTGAATCATTGACTGCGTTTACATGCACTTAAGTAGTCAGGTTCCTCAGAGAAACCAGGTTTCTTGGGAAATAAAGGAACAAGTTTAAATGCTCCTACTGGAAATATGCGTCTTCATGCATCAGAAGAGTAGTTTTCTCTTCTACCTTGGGCTTATTTTGGTAACATGATACAGATTTTAACTGTATATAGACAAAGTAGACTGCGTCCCAACATTTTTTTGTTGTTGTTTGTGACCTATGTAATATCTTCACCCTATGTTATGCACATGTACTCTTATAAAATACATTTAGAAAACCTGGGGAAATCAGGTTTCTCTAATCCCCTGCCCTGATTATAGAAACCAGCTTTTCAGTTTAATGACAGTTTAGAAATCAGCTCACTGGAGAAGCCGACTATAACCCGGTTTTGCATGTAAACGCGCTAATTGTTAATGTTTTTCCATTCTGACCTACACTCTTAAAGACTCCCCATGTGCACCTTTTAAAAGCGCCTTACATGTAATTCTTCATAATTAACTAAAACTGTTTTACAGACTGTATTGTATTGTCACAGTAACAACTTACTTTCAATTAATCTGTTGTTTGATCTGTAAACACAACACACAGACTTATTTTACAAAATGTTACATCAACATGGTAATTCAAGGAGTCCTAGAGCATGTATATAAAGTATTACGTACATATGCATAGGTCCAGCACATTAAAAGATACACCAACACGTATTGGCATACTTCAGGATTAAATGTGTTACCCCATATTTAATAAAAGCTTTTTTCCTCATAAACAGCAACTTAAGTGCCTGGAATTGGATTTTTTATGCAACATCCCAGTCATGGATGTGGGCATATATTTTTATTTTATAGTACATATTTGTCTTTTGTTGTTTGAACACATCAATACTTTGATATTGTTTCAAGACTAAAAAAAGAAAGCATACATAATCATTAATAGTCATTTATTTTACAGTGGCCCACTATGATCTCTGAGCCGTTTGACAGTCTTGTCTAGCATTGATTCTTCTGGCTCAATATGTCAGTTAATGATGGATTAAAATTATTAAACTTTCATTACTTTGCTGGTGGAAACATTTAGTGTGACTGAAATTTCTGTTAATATTGATTTCTGTTAAAATGCTCATTATTTTTGACACTAGACTGATGATGTGTGATTTGGTGTGCTTACAGGATGACCTTGTGGCTCTCAGGAGAGTGGTGAAGTCTTTCCTGGCTGTTTGCCAGCAGTGCCTTTCCAATGTCAATACACCAGTCAAAGAACAGGTAATACACACAGCAGAACTGAGCGGCTCAAAGATTCACTGTCATTGTAAGAAACTTTGAGGATCAACTATTTCTGTCTGTATTTGTGCCTCATGCTCAGGCGTTCATGCTTCTCTGTGACCTGCTGATGATCTTCAGCCACCAGCTGATCTCCGGCGGCAGGGAGGGCCTCCAGCCACTGGTGTTCAACCCCGACAGCACTCTGCAGAACGAGCTGCTCAACTTTATCCTGGACCATGTCTTCATTGACCAGGATGATGAGAGCCAAAGCATGGGTGAGAGAAACATTTATGGGTCACCGTGTTTCACATTGGCCTAAAAATATTTTATAGGAATGAATAGACTTTTAGGTTGCCACATATAATTGTTAATTAAAGTTGAAGGTGTTTTTAAAAATCTTATTATTTATTTTGTGCCTGTAGAGGGGGACGAGGAGGATGAGGCGAACAAGATCGAGGCTCTCCATAAGAGGAGAAACCTGCTTGCTGCTTTCTGCAAACTAATCATCTACGATATCGTAGACATGCCTGCTGCTGCGGACATTTTCAAACACTACATGAAGGTGTGTGTCCATCTGTACTTGACAAGTATTGGAAACTCATCAGGTATAACTCATCAGGTTGTAGGGTTAAATAGAAGATGATAAATCAGTGTGGAAATAGATACATCATATTAAACGCCATGAATCCACAATTCGATAGCCCTGATTACAAAAATGCACCCACTATTCATCCTGAGTCAACATCACAGAACAGATGTCATAGGAATGTTAATACCAGTAATGCATAATTTCCTATAAAATTGCAATTGTTAATGAAAACCTATAGATAGATTAGATTGAACTGTGTCACCTTGAATGTTAAACAGTTTTTTTTTTTTCCTCTGCCACAGTATTATAATGATTATGGCGACATCATTAAGGAGACTCTCAGTAAAACCAGACAGATGGACAAGATTCTCTGTGCCAAGACGCTCATTCTCAGTCTGCAGCAGGTGAGACAGACACATACAAGCTGCACACACAGCTGCCAGGCTTCTGCTAGTGCATTCTAGGCATAATCAGTCCCCACAAACACTCACTGTTGGTCTGTGATTCCTCTGTGTAGCTGTTCAACGAACTGCTGCAGGATCAGGGTCCCAACCTGGACCGAACATCATCTCATGTGAGCGGCATCAAGGAACTGGCTCGTCGCTTCGCTCTAACTTTCGGGCTGGATCAGATCAAGACCAGAGAGGCTGTGGCCACACTGCACAAGTAAGACTGTCAATGCTCTTGTGCTGTTCAGCTTAATCAGGCAGGTTGTTCCAGCTGAGGTTAAATTCAGCTCAGTCAGTTTAAAAAAGTTTTAAAAATCTTACCTGAGGTGTACAAACTGCAACCTAATTTAAATGTCTTTTATAATACAGTTTTGTAAAATAAACATGTGGTCTATTAATTGACTGAAATAGAATAGCTAATTATCCTGATTTATAAACTGACTTTGACTTTGTGAAGCAAATAATAAGACTTTCTCAGTTTTATCTTTACAATTTTGTACAAAATTGCACCTTTATCTGGAAATCTTATTAGCACTGCAGCCTCCATTGCAAATGCTGGATACTGGTGGAAAAACAAGACAAGACATTTCTGTTTTTAAAAATAGGAGATTTGCTCCTAGCAATATCAAAATGTTTATTTTAATTGATTATCTCACACTGTTTTTCTCTTTCTTCCATTTTTCTGTATTTCTACCTCTTTGTCTGTCTTGCTTTCTCATTTTTGTGTATCAGGGATGGAATAGAGTTTGCATTTAAGTACCAGAATCCTCGAGGACCAGAGTTTCCTCCCATCAATCTGGCCTTCCTGGAAGTTTTGAGTGAATTCTCCTCTAAACTAATCCGCCAAGACAAAAAGACAGTGTAAGTATCCCTTTCATCTTTTTTTAACTGCTGTAAGGTAAAACTCTTTCAAACTCATTTCTGACTTTCAAACTTTCATAATGTAATTTCAAAATAATTTAATTGTGCTAAAATGGTGCTTGTCTTCACAGCCACTCATACTTGGAGAAGTTCATGTCGGAGTCCATGTCGGAGCGTCGGGAGGACGTGTGGCTGCCACTGATCTCTTATAGGAACAGCCTGCTGACAGGAGGAGACGAAGACCACATGTCCGTCACGTCTGGTTCCAGCAGTAAGACTGGCTCAGTCCGCAGCAAGAAGGGGCGACCGCCTCTGCACAAGAAGCGCATTGAGGGTAAGGGGCCCCATGAGTAGAGTTCTGCATTATCTGGCTTATTTTAATTGGTGGCACTAAACAATCAAGGGACAATGTTAGTGCTCATCTAAAATGTTTTGACATTTGATATCTCTGCATTCATTTCCAGAGGAGAGTAGTGTGGAGGGCTCATGGATGCTACGTAATGACACCCTTCAGACACCAGGGCCACTGCAGACTCCTCAGCTCACCTCAACAGTCCTCAGAGAGAACAGACCTGCAGAACACCTGCCAGACCCTGACTCAGAGCCTGGATCAGAGAACGACTACGTACACAAGTCAGTGCACGCATCTTCCACCTGTTTACATAAAGTTATTGTAGTAGGTTAACCTTACTGTAGGAAAAAGTACCAAAACTGATATAAAGGGAATGTGTTTGTCTTCAGTCCTCAGATGCAGATGTCGTGGTTAAGCCAACAAAAGATGGAGGAGGTGAGCAGGAAGGACAGAACGGGCATGAACTACATCAAGTCACGCAGCAATCAGGGTGTCCGGCAGACTGTGTAAGTTTGTGTGTGTTTTGTTTTAAGAATTCATGTCTCAGAAGGAGATGGCTTTGGTAAGTCTGCACACTGCAGCACAAATTAATTATAGTATACATATTTCATTTCTATTTCTCAGAGTAAATTAGCAAGATGCCAAAATTATATTTTTCATAAATTTAGTAGGTATTGAGAAAACTGAAAAGATCCATTTTACAGATTGTGTTTTTCCTCTTTGTGGCTTTTCAATTCCTCTTCGTGACCTTCACCATCAGGCGTGGGTTGATGGAAGACGATGCAGAGCCCATCTTTGAGGATGTGATGATGTCATCGCGGGGTCAGCTTGAGGACATGAACGAGGAGTTTGAAGACACTATGGTTATTGACCTGGTTAGTAACTCTTTTCTCTAGCTGCACCTACATCATTTTTTTATTCTATGGTGCATCTTTATTCACTTTTTATTATTGGTATGTTTCAATCTCAGCCCCCATCAAGGAACAGACGCGAAAGAGCAGAATTGAGACCGGACTTCTTTGACTCTGCAGCGATGATTGAGGATGAGTCGGTAAGTGAACTCTTGGATTTTAGATTTATGTACTGATGACAGAAATAATAGATGAGTTGACATAAATTATAATGTAATAAAATATAATATTAGCTGTGTTTTTAGTCTGTGATTGAGTAAGCTGACCATATTTGGGTTTGAGATTGTTGCCCAGACAATGTAAGTTGTTTAAAATAACCTATCAATTAATAATTAATAAATAGATCTATTAATTGTTTCAGCCACGAGTTTGTGGCCTTCAGTTATTTATCAATTTTCTAATACTAAATGTAAAATGTTTTTATTATTAAAAAAATGTTGGCAGAGAGTGCATACTGAAACCATGCAGTATGTGTATATATATCTATCTATCGGTATAGATAGATAGACAGATATCTATCTATATAGTCTATCTATATAGATAGATAGATATTGATATTTTCCTGACATTGTCTCTTCTCCATTGTTCCAGGGATTCAGTATGCCTATGTTCTGATCTGGGAAGAAGCTAAAATCCTGAGATCAGGATCTAAATCAGGAGTCAACAGGAAGGGGTTTTGGGATGTCTAACCAGATCGCCTGCCAATCAAACTCTTAAGAAGAAGAAAAAAACTTTCTTTAAGTACTTTTCTCTTATGATGGAAGGATGTTTGTCAAGTGATCAATCTACTGATGGATTCCACATTGGTTGGATCTCATCTGGAAGCATGAAGAACAGCTCCCCTCTGTTCTTTCAGACTAGCTGCAGGATCTAGAATCTAGTTCAGAGTATTCAAGAGCTTCGTCCTGTTCCTGTCTCTCTTCTTCCTCAGCCTGTTGGTTTAGCTCTTGTTAGCAGTAACTCTGATGGTATTCTGGCTAAGTAATCCTGCAGCCAGCTGTCAAGTTCTGTTTTTATGGTTACACAGATGTACAGTTGTTTGCTTCCGCTCCTGATCACAGAGCAGCGTAACACTCTGTACAGCTTCTCCCCCCCCGTTTTGGTGTCGCACTTCAATCCGTCTGGTTAAACCCAACAGAGAGAGGACCTCAGTACTAAATGTTGTATATCGTTCCTCTAATTAACAGCCACCAACTACTCTCCTTTCTCTGTTTGCCATCTGAGTCTGTGTATATGTTGGTGCTGGTGTGCGACGTGTGTGTAAAGTGGTGGTGATGGTTGAGGTGTTTTGCACATGCAAACAGGGGTCAACAGCTGTAGACTGACCTGGAGAAAGTGATGTAATTATCTTGTGTGTGATGTCAAAGCAAAGCGACTGTTGTCATTTGACGGTGACGCTACACCCCTGACCAACTGGACAGAAGCCACCTTTCTCCCAATCTTGGAAACACACACACACACACACCCCGAACAACAGCTTTTTGAAATTAAAAAACATTTTAAAAAAGACAGTAAACATATTTTGAATTCTGTAGCTTTAGTACTGAAGTTTTAAATCAAGTGTGTTTTTGTCTGATGTTTGTACAGCTTTTTCTTGAATATGTATCTTGTTCGTTGCCAAATTGTGGCCTACATACTTATAGTATATTCCAGCCCGTCCCCCCTACACCTGTAACTCATATCTAACGGTTACCAAGCCCAGATTGTGGCTGTGGGATACCAGCTTTTAAGCGCTGTATTGTCTAATTGTAATTGTTTCACGGTAAGTATTACAGCAAATTATCAGTTCAGTTTATTCATCTAACAGGTCAAAACAAGTTACTTAAATTTTTACACCTACAAACAGTGTTCACTGATCCAGAGTTGAAGATGTGTTGTTTTCATTGTTCATATCCAGTGCAGTGATGGATCCTTATGTCTGACAGATTTGTTTGAATGTGTTTTGAATGTCCAGCCATATCTTTATTCACCTTCTGTTGATAAAGCAATCATTTAAAACCTCTCCTCATTGGCTGGCTTGGCAGTCCTCCTGTAAATATCAGAGACAATTGGATCTTTTCTGCAGTGCAGTTGACATCAGTTGCCCTAACATGCTCTCAGTTTTTTTTCTGTGAACTTAAATTCTTTTTAATAAAATAAAATCTGTAATCAATTTACACATCCGTTTTTGTTTTGCCTATAACGTCACTGGTGTTCAAAACAACTGCATTTTTGTCAAGTACAATTTTCACCATGGTTGTCTGCTTAAATACCAGAGCTCGCACAAGTGACAAACAAAAGACATACAGATGCAAATTTGCTAAAGAAAAAAAGGCTTGATTACCACAAAGAGGAATTAAGGAACCCCAATTACATTTGAACATTCATGTGAAGGGACAGAGAAGTTGTACGTGCGAGACTTTCTATTATTTTTTGCAGCTTTTTCCACCTCAACTTTAACATCTGAAATTAATTTAACTTGGCTTCAATAGTTGAAAGGACCATGACTTGGCCAAAAGCTCTACATGACAGATCTTAGACTTAAATTTCAATTTTAAGTGTAATGAATATATGATTTAACTTTAATTACAATAGATTTACAGTAATCCAGTATTAAAGGTAATGGCTACCAATTGGTAGAAGTAATCGACACATACAGCACATTATACTGGGTCCATTATTTATTTTACAGATGGCAGAACTGGCTCTGCCAGAGAGTAAAGGCACAGTTCCAGGATGTGATGACTTTTTCTTGACCTCAACAGAAAACAACAAACACAAGGAGTGTGTCTGAAAGATCAAACCAACCTAACAATACAGTACATCAACAGCATTTGGAAACACTGTACTTTACAGACAATGTCTGCATTCGCTACTAAACTATTCTAGTGAGACTCTTCTGTTTTCAGGTATTATCTGCAATATGTAATCTGCCCTTTCCGATACAACCTTGTTCTCAGAATATCAAATCATACAAACAACTGTTGACAAATGCACTTAACCAGTGCATTATTCTGTTAAGGTACTGTAAAATGTGTTATATACGTCTTGAATCAGTGATAGAGATGTCATATGTCCTGGTTTTATTTTGGAGAATATTTCCCTCAAGTCCCAAAAGAACCCAGAGCACAAGGTGATGATTGAGCATAGTTGAAAACATTTTGTGTTAATACTGTTAAGTATTAACACAAAATCGGTTAAAGTATCTCTGTGTGCTGCTTTTGGTGGAGTGGTACATGACAGATTTAAACCAACAGCAAAGTGAAATATTACATGCTTGTTAGGTAACCAAACTCATCATCACTGGGTGCCACTGCATTTCATTTAAATATAAACTTGACACAAGGAAAATCCCACTTTTAAGTGACTGCCTCTGATAGTGTTAATGTGGAAACTGGGCGTGTTTCACAGAGGAATGTTGGCGTGTTTCTTCCAGGGGTTGACTTGCTTCTTACTGGCCAGCACCTCCAGATCTCTGCAGATCCTCTTGCGAGTTGTTGACGGCTCAATTATGTCATCAACAAAACCTAAAACAAACATTAAGTGAGTGAGGGAGACAAGTGTATAATCTACGCGTTTTGGAGAACTACAAATCATTTAGTTTACCTCTTACAGCCGCTGGGAAGGGGTTGGCAAACTTTTCCACGTATTCAGCCTCTGCCTCTGCTTGGTTCTCCTTCCCTCTGAAGATAATCTGAACAGCACCCTGACAAAAACAAAAACAAAAACAAATCGTACACTCAGTCAGATGAAAGGAAAGCCAGGAGAGAGATGAATGGACTTGAGAGTGTTTATACCTTTGCACCCATGACAGCAACCTCAGCTGTGGGCCAGGCGTAGTTCACATCTCCTCTCAGGTGTTTAGAGCTCATCACATCATAGGCTCCTCCATAAGCCTGAGACACAAACACTTATTTTTTTCTATCCAAAACACGTTTAGTTGTAGTTAGTTTTAGTAGCTTTGCTTGGTTTAGCTTCTAAGATCAGATTTTGACTAAGTTTTGAAGTTGGTCTAAAACTACATGTCTATCTACTATGCTAGTTTATCTGGCCAGTTAAGAAGTTTTAATTAAATACAGTGTTCAAGCCCAACACATGCAGTTTGAATAGGAGTAGTGGTAATCTGAGTAACTCATAAGTCTAATCATAATCCTTTATTTTCATACAATTTTCGTTCACACACACCTTCCTAGTGATGATGGTTATTTTTGGGACTGTTGCCTCAGCAAAAGCAAACAGCAGTTTTGCTCCATGTCTGATGATGCCTCCATACTCCTGAGCGGTACCTGTAAAAACAAGTTACTGTGACATCTGTTTACAGTTCTGTATGTAGGAGCTTTGGATTTCTGTTCCTTAAACTGGCAGCTTTTTATACAGGCAGACTCTTCCATCCGTAGACAAGACACCACAACAACATTGTGCTCATTAATTATGACAAACATACTTCATAATGAGTTGTTTCATTCATGCATGTGAAGATAACTTCATTAAGATGTAAACTACAGTATGTGTATGGCAGAATTACTCCATACTCCATTTTAAATGCACTACGAGATTTTCAGGAATACCTGGAAGGAAGCCTGGCACATCCACAAAGGTGATAATAGGGATGTTGAATGCGTCACAGAACCGTACAAAGCGGGCTCCCTTCACTGAGGAGTTGATGTCCAAACAACCTGATGCACAACACAGAAATTAAGCAATAATAATAATAACAACAACAATAATAATAATAATAATAATAATACCCACAATATATTATTAATCAAGTAATAATAACACTTTTCCAAACTATTGTCTACCACTAGCTTTTTAGACTTGAATTTGTTTACACAAGGAAAAGACAACAGAAAATACTAAATACAAATCTGTTTGATTCATATACACCAATCGGGCATAACATTATGGCGACCATCCTAATATTGTGTTGGTCCCCCTTTTGCTGGACTCCACTAGACCCCTGAAGTTGTGCTGTGGTATCTGGCAACAAGTACCAAGGTAAACAAGGTAGCAGATCCTTCAAGTCCTATAAGTTGGAAGGCGGGGCCTCCTTTGATCAGTCTTGTTTGTTTGGCACATCCAACAGATGCTCAATTGAATTAGGATCTGGGAAATCTGGAGGCCAAGTCAACACCTCAAACTTGTTGCTGTGCTCCTCAAACCATTCCTGAACCATTTTTGCTTAGTGGCTGCTGAAAGAGGCCACAGCCATCGGGGAATACCAATTCCATGACAGGGTATAGATCAGGGGTAGCCAACCCTAGAGAGTTACAGCCCTGTTTGTTTTCCAGCTATCCCTCCCTTTTCCACTGTTGATTACCTGGATCAGGTAATCGGGAGCTGTAAGTGCAGGGACAGTTGGAAAACAAGCAGGGCTGTGGCTCTCTGGGACCAGGGTTGGCTACCCCTAGTATAGATTGTCTGCAACAATGCTTAGGTAGGTGGTACATGTGAAAGTAACATCCACGTGGATGGTAGGTCTACCAGCAGATCATTGCCCAAAGCATCATACTGTCTCCGCTGGCTTGCCTTTTTCCCCATAGTGCATCCTGGTGCCATGTGGTCCCCAGACAAGTGACACATATGCATCCGGCCAATAGGACCAGGCCAATTTCTACCATTGTTCTGTGGTGTAGTTCACACAACAAACTGTGATACACTGTGCATTCTGACACCTTTCCACCAGAACCAGCTTCTTCAGCAATTTGAGCTACAGCAACTCTTCTGTTGGATTGGACCACATGGGCAAACCTTTGTTCCCAATGAGCCTTGGCCGCCCACGACCCTGTCGCCGGTTTACCACTGTTCCTTCTTTGGACCACTTTTGATAGCTACTGACCACTGCAGATCAGAAACACCCCACAAGAGCTGCAGTTTTGGAGAAGCTCTGACCCAGTCCCCTAGCCATCACAGTTTGGCCGTGGTCAGACTCACTGAAATCCTTACACTTGTCCATTTTTCCTGCTTCTAACACATAAACCTTGAGAACAAAATGTTCACTTACTGCCTCACCCACTAACAGGTGCCATGATATAATCAGTGTTATTTACTTCACCTATCAGTGGTCATAATGTTATGCCTGATCAGTGTATTTTCACATTTCATTTATGCATGTTCTGTCTGTCCCTCATACTTTCAGTTACTTTTTTGCCCCTCTGTTTTCTTTACTCACCAGAAGCCACTTTGGGCTGATTACCCACAATGCCCACAGTGCGTCCATTCATACGGGCAAATCCCACCACAATGTTCTTCGCATAGTTAGGCATAATCTCAAAGAAGTCCCTCTCATCCACTATCTGGAAAAGATCCACAATGAAAAAATGTTTACTATTTGGATAAATTACATGACATGTAGATGCAACATTAGCATGTTTGTTTGTGCACATACTGTTTGAATGATGTCCAACATGTCATAGGCTTTGGTTGACTCAAATGGGACGATGGTGTCCAATGATGATACCAGGCGATCGCTGAAACATATCAAACACGAATAAATGGAACAAGATGTTCTCCCACTAAGAATAAGCGACTGGTTGTCTGTAAAGTGGACATAATACTGATCTGTTACCTGGGGTCATGGCATTCCCTGATGGGGGCAGGATCCTGATTGCTTAGCGGTAAGAAGTTAAAGAACTCTCGCAGGTTGAGAAGGGCCTCAATGTCATTCTCAAATGCATGGTGAGCCACGCCTGAGGACAACGCAAGACGCTTTTAATATGCAGAAGACAGCATCATTAAAAAAGTATCTTTAAAATGTAGTGATCTCATATCAGCTATTGCTAGATGTTGATATGACCACTTAACAAGGATCAGCTGTCAAACGTTTTATAAATAAGCCACTGAGGCATGATGCTGGTAAAGAGAGACTGTGGCCATTGTAGATGAATAACAAGAACCAAAGAGCAAACTGATTTTTAATGTTAAAAAATGTTTTCAACAGCAAAAAACAGCTGTGATAAAAGGTGTTTACACGCAAACTAACCAGACACAGAAGTGTGTGTTTTGGCTCCACCAAGCTCCTCTTGAGTCACATCTTCATTTGTAACAGACTTCACAACATCAGGTCCTGTGATGAAAAGGTATGATGTGTCCTATACACACACACATAAACGAATCAGACACTTGCACTTTGTTATAAAATAATGCATAAATTAAATGAAATATTATTCATTACATGCAAAAAGCAGAATTATTGGGATCCAGCTGGATCTGGATACTTCTGTACCTTAACCATGAAGGTGAAATCTGTGAGGGCAGGAGAGTAGACAGCCCCTCCTGCACAGGGACCCATGATGAGGGAGATCTGAGGAATAACTCCTGACGCCATCACATTACGCTGAAAAACAACATTTTTTTTCCTCCACTGACAGCTTCAAAAAATCCTTAAGCTCCAGCCACATGTATTTAAAAATGTTAACAACTGGGGTATGTTAACCCCACAATGGTGCAAACACTAAAAGATTCTGATCTTGTAGGTTGACAATAATTTTGACATTATACTTTCACTTTTCACTAAATTAGCAGCGATGTGCAAACAACCAAAAGGAACCTACTAGGAATATATCTGCATAACCAGCCAGAGATTCCACTCCTTCCTGGATCCGAGCGCCTCCAGAATCATTCAGACCAATGACTGGAGCTCCAACTGTCAAAGCCTGGTCCATGATCTGAGCACAGAACATGTCAGAGTGGTACATTAAAAAACAAACAAACAAAAAAAAAAAACACACACAAACATGAACTATTGCTAACAAAATACAAACGCTAATTGCTAATATAGTACACCTACTCAGAGTACACAGGGAATGTTTACTTTAAGACCAACTGTTTTACATGTGTATTTAGGCAAAGTTGTTTTCTCTCTCTCTCTCTCTCTCTCTTTCTTCAACAACTGAGTTGTGTTTTACAATCTGAAATGGTGCAGTTGTTCCTGATGCTTTCATAATCCCACCTTACAGATCTTCTGTGCATGAGCTCCAGACAAGCTGCCGCCAAACACTGTGAAGTCCTGATAAAAATCCAAAAGGACAAGTGTGACTAAGAAATGCTATACATGTGAAATAACAATAAATGTACATTATATTTGCGTTGTACCTGGCTGAATACATAGACCAGTCGACCATTGATTCTGCCTCGGCCTGTCACAACACTGTCACCTGGGAACTAAGAGAAAAAGATAAACTGACAGTAAAGTTTCAAATCCTAGGTAAAGAAACTGCTGTTTTTGTAAGTGGAGTGGAAATAATAATATTTGTTGCCCTGTTACCTTGTTTCCGTTCTGCTCCATGCCGAAGTCAGAGCAACGATGCTCCACAAACATGTCTGACTCCACAAAGGAATCAGGGTCCAGCAGCAGCTCCACCCGCTCCCTGGCTGTCAGCTTGCCCTGCAACACATACACACATCTAAATGTACTACACATTCTCCTGCAAGACCAACACAGACTTTGCAATGCTGTAACATTAAAAACCGTCCAGTAGAGGTACTTTATGACATATATCTCGAGATGTACTGTCGCAACACTTTCCTTCCAGACGTATATTTGATACCATCTGAAATAGGATACTAAACATCTACCATGCTATCATATGACCAGAGAACAGCTGGGTATGACAATACTGACAAGAAAGCATATTTCATGTAAATTGATCAAGTCATAATAGACATATAACATAGCCTCCACAGTGATACACAGTTTTACACCTTAATTCATCACAGATTGAAGTAGTAGCGATATACCTCTAACTTATATTCATTGTATTATACATAAAAGTGTTTCATTTGTGTCCATCTCATTGCCATTTTAACATGGCAGTTTTATTTGGGAACTATGGGAATGTTTCAAATGTTGAACTTGCAATCTTCTACCTGCTGGTGGCAGAGGATTAGTACTTTGCTCAAGGGCACTGAGAGGTGGATGTTTAAGTTACCAAGACAGGACATTACAGAAAGTTTCTCACGCAGCGCTGAGTAACAGTTTTCTATCAATTAAGTGTTTTAAGGTCACCTGAATGTGTGTAATTAACACTCCAGCAGCAACCATACAGTCACTCATTAACCACTACAACTGCAATGCAATTAAAATGACACTGAAAATCCATACACATACTAAAGTATGTTGACATAAAAATAAATTAAGTTAATGCGAGCTGACTTTACCCTTTTGTGCTGTGCATCTATTCTGTTCTGACCTCCGCCGACCAGCGCCGCTTTCCTCTTAATGTCGATCCTCTCTTTTACAGACAGGTGGCTGACCGAGTACCAGCGGCGGTCCCACTGAAGATTCGTTTGCGGTGCTGAAACAGCGACTGCACCATGTCTGACTTGCGACAAAGTCCTGAAAGACGTCCGTAACCCATTTATCAGACCGCAGCTACTGTGAGCAACCCTGAAGGCCGCCATGATTGCTGTGCGTGATCTCGGATGACAGCTGTCCTGGATTGAAAGACAAAGATTTGAACCAATAGAGAACAGGGGGGCGAGTTCTCACAGCCAATCAGAAAGAAGACCTCGAAGCTACGGCTGATGGGCGGGACTTAGAAAGGATCTGGTTTTCCTGTAGTTCATCGTTGCCTGTAACGTCAAAATCAGGATTACAGAACTTTTTTTCCCCTGAGTTGAACTTGTTCACTTTATGCGCACGAAAATTTTACACTTTTGTGGAACTGTCTGCGTAACAAAAGTCCCGCAACTGTATTTTGATGACTGACATTCAGTTTTCTATGCAACAACCCCTGATATACAGTGCCATGAAACCTATAAAGGCTGGAATTAACTGGAGAAAAGCCAATTAAAATAACTTATAGCCAGAGAATAAATAGACGTGATGCATTTCTTTCAGGGGAACTGGAAAGTATCTCACCTGAATCCTACTCTAATATGCTCATTGTGTTTATGTATTTATAGCATAACATTTTCAATTGTGCCTGGCTTCTGAATTAAATAACTCGCAATTGAGCAACTCTCAGGTATGTGTGGGAGTAAGTGTGTGAATGGGATCAGGGTCTTGCTGAAAATAAGCAGTGACCTCCCAGTTCTCCTGGAAACGTAAAGGGTAAATAAAAATAAATGAAAGTATGTTTATTACGCGTTTTTATTCAACTTGTTTGGTTAATAAATGGTGCAAACGCGTCAAGTCAATTCAATGTAGTTATTTTAAAAGTCAAGAGGTGCCCACACATGCAAACTACCCAGGTGTAATCCTACCTACATGCCTTCTGTTTCATGTATTGTCTGTGTCGCTATAAGAATCCACTCATGCATTAAAATATCAAAACAACCGCTGAGGCGGCGGCTTCAGTGACTGTACTAATATCAACACTGTAAAAATACCCGTTACTTTAGGTATAAACAGAAGCAAAGAAGATACTTAAAGCTTTTGCGTCGTTTATGACAGCAAGCGAAGTGAATGAGAGCACGAGGAAGCGCATGCTGTGTACAGAATGTAACCAGGGTAACTACGGGAAGTCTCGCGTGATTATCATGCCTGTCGAGAGGGGTTGATGCGAGGAAAAGTGGAAAATCAAATGATTGATGCATTTGTAAAACGGCTAGTTAGCTATGTTTCGGGCTATGCTCGCAGCGTATTGTAGGAAAACGTATCAGTATCGCAGGATTTGTATTCACTGGTTGCTTTTTTCTTATACGCGCGAGGAATAAGGCGGCCCTGGCGTCAGCGATACGGTTGGATTTTCGCTAGCTAATTTGGCTAGCCATGCTAACGATAACTCGTTAACGCTAGCTTTGTTTACATCAAGTGCGCGCCTGGGATATGTTAGCTAATTGCTAACCAGACAAATTTCTGAGCTTTGCTGTAGCTCAGCGATCAAACACGCATCGACGATATAGCCTATTTACAGGATAGTAAATAGGCTCTATGGCTAACATCGACCACCTCTCCTGTAAAACGTTTGGCTGATGTCGTAACCTAAAACACTAGCTACATGATGCTAACCTTTTGATCATGGATCGTTTGATGATTCGATTCAATGGTAGCTGTTAGGCAGCGCTGGGGCTATGTGACGTTAAGTAGTTGTACTTTACGGTACAATCGGTCCGAATTAACACAAGCTTTAGTTGTGATTTGAAAGATCTTGGCAAATAGTAACAAGTACGAGCCGGTGATGCTAACTTTAGCTAGCCACCTGCCGAGCTAACGTTATGCGCGCTCAGTGAAAACAGCTGCACAATGTTCACAATCTGTTATTGCGTCTATTATTAATTCATATGTGTGCATTGACACATTGGGGTAACTGACTGTTGCTCCACAAGGTCGGCTTATATTTCCTCCATCTACCCTGATTGTTGACTGTCTTTAGCTCCGCCGGAGCCAGTGGCTGGTTATTGTCCCCGGGCCGTGTTCCCCTGAGGCTCCGGAGTACACCGCTATGAACCCCGTTAATGCAACCGCTTTGTACGTGTCCGCCAGCCGGGCCGTGCTTCAGTGTGACCCTCGGCAGCCTCACACATTCACAGAGATGTACAAGCTACTGCACTTCTTCCGACAGGCTCTCGCATGCCATGTCTGTGGTAAGCACCCTGAAACATATTAGCGTCTAGTACCATTACATAGCACTCAGACATGTTTATATCATCTCACTGCGGGATTGGAGTCGGTTTCGTTCAGCAAATTAGTTAGATTTTACCGAAATGAATTGATGTTTCACGTTCCTACTATTCATTGATTGATTGGGGTCC
This sequence comes from Helostoma temminkii, assembly GCA_900302695.1. Lineage (NCBI taxonomy): Eukaryota > Metazoa > Chordata > Actinopteri > Anabantiformes > Helostomatidae > Helostoma > Helostoma temminkii. The sequence goes on from OMLM01005031.1 coordinate 47,826, forward strand.
GTGGGCGTGCGTGCAGTTGACACTATTTGTCGTGCTCACCGCCGTGGTCTCCTTAGCAACCGAGCAGAGCTCCAGTCATCTGTCCTCTTGACAAGACAGATGACTCCTCCGTTGTGGTGCCTGCTGCAGAGCCATGTGTTTCCTCTTCATGCATTATTTACTCACTTTGCTTAGCCCAAGGAATATTAACACTGGCACAGCTTGTATTTACCGATGGCAGTAATGACAGAAACATATGACGGTATTCCTGAGCTCTACCGGTTAGGTTTTTATTTCCGAAATTGGTTGTTGAGATGACAATATTGAAATCTGTTTTGAAAATCAGTTGTTGCGTTTGGTATTTGGGGTGTTGTTTAGAAAAAAAAAACAAGATCTGAATACAAGAGATTTTAAATGATCTCCCAGTTGCTGAATGTGTGACTGTATTTGTACTTCAGTGCAGTAACAGAGACATTTTTTTTGTTTCAGGTAAACTGCTCCAGGAGCCCATTTCCTCAACACACCCAGAGTGTCAGCATTATGTCTGCATGGGCTGTAAAGGCAAGAAGGTTCAAATTCGGCCTTCATGCAGCCGATGTAAGGACTATTCCTGCTTCCAGGAGAACAAACAGCTCTCTCTGCTGGTTCAGTGCTACAGGAAGCTCTGTCTTTATGTAACCCATTCACCGTTGCTGCAGTCAATCAGCAGCCATGTAGGTGGGTCTCCAGAGGTTATGGACTTACTGGAGGAGGTGCTAATGTCACATGAAGAGGAAATAGAGACTGATGACTCAAGTCCAGCACAGGATGATGTGAATCCCTCTGCCCCTGAGTCCCTTACCCCTACAGAGGCACCACCTGCTCCTGCAGAGCTCTCAGCTGTACCTCAAAGCTCCTGTTCGGACCCTCCCTGTTCCAATGGACCACAGGAATGCAATGGAGATGTACTAGAGGACCTTGAGCCTTCTTCTCCTGAGCTGGAAGTATGCAAGCTGGTAGAGGAGCAGCCACAGGCAGGCCTGTCTGTGTCCAATACTGGTTGTGGTGATCTGGAATTGAGTCTGACCACTGGTCCATTAGCCCCAACTCCAGGCACTGTGTGCTCACTCAGGGATGTGGGACCTAGCAGCAGAGAGCTGGAGGAGGGTGAAGTATTGCTTCTCAGTGTGGAGGAGGTGTTACAGACTTTGGATCCCCTTCGACCTGTTCGAGATTCTCTTCACACACAACAAGACAGGACACACACTCACACACACATAGCCACGGACAGAACACACGCTCAAATGTACATACAGCTGGACGCAGCTCACAACTACACACAGATACAAACAGACAGGACTAACATGGTGACAAGTCACGGTGCTCATATACACACACCCTCCTTCAATTTTCCCCCGACCTCAAAGCCCCCTCCAGTCCGCCTTCACCGTAAACGATCTCGTTCAGAGAGTGACAGGGAAAAGGTGAAACCCCTCACTATTGACTCCATCCTGCAGGGCTCACCCACTCACTTAAACACTCCAAAACCCTCTCATGCACTGCACACACAGCCACCCACACCTTCCCTAACTGCACCAGCGCACACATACTCATCCCTTCCCAACGGGGTACCTCCTAAGCCCAGTCGCTCGGCACCCAACCACAGTAAAGGCGCCAGGAAGCATGTGGATCCAGGCCCTAAGAAACCACATGCCAAGGCCCGCAGTGGTGGAGGATCCAAGACTAAGGACAGAAGCAGAGACCAGCGGTTGATACCAGGCTGTGTGGCACCTCCAATACCTGTCAGACCTCCATACAAGAAGCCAGTGGAGAAGAAGGGCTGCAAGTGTGGTAGGGCCACTCAGAATCCTTCTGTGCTGACCTGCAGAGGGCAACGCTGTCCATGTTATTCAAACCGCAAGGTGAGACTATGATCATTGCATGCATGGATGTTTTTGTGTCAGTTTTGTCAGTAACTTTGTCTATTTATTCAGCTCTTCATAAGTATGTCTCAAGACATGTCTCATGATTGTGACAGTGTGTAGATTGTTGGTTTGTTGTATTGTAGCAGTTTTATTTAGTGTAAATGTTAACATTTGTTGGTCATATTATCAAATTATTATTTAATTCTATTATTATTATTATTATTTATTATTATTCTATATTTAATTATAAAAACTTGTTCCATTAGGATACATTGAAGGGTCAGTGTAGTGTCGGACCATCTTAAACTGTAAATAGCAACTTCCACTTGTAATTTATAGGCCCATGAATCCAGGCTCAGTAGTGTCACTTTACTGTGTATACAAAGTCAAAGTTAAATCCATACTAAAAGTGGCATATTTAACCTACATTTTAAAGAGAAGATAAAGAACCTGAAGTAAATGTTCCTGTCATCTTCCTCAGGCATGCTTGGATTGTATCTGTCGAGGTTGCCAGAACTCCTACATGGCCAATGGTGAGAAGAAGCTGGAGGCCTTCGCAGTGCCGGAGAAAGCCTTGGAGCAGACGCGCCTCACACTCGGCATCAACCTCACCAGCATCACAGCGGCCGCAGCGCTCCGCAACCCGACGACCACCAGCATCCGCACAAACACCCTCCTCAATGTTGCCACAGCAACAGGGACCCCTGTGACTACAGCCTTTCTCTCCCCCAGCCCTCCACAAGAGCCCAACTACGACGACAGCCTGGATCTGCTGATTGGATGAGAGGCTGGGACTCCAAAAACAGACAGCTTGGTGCTGATCGAATGTGACGGCTGATCATTGTGTCTGTCAGACAACCTGTACCTCCTCCAGAGGGGGAGGCCATCTAAGGCAGCTATGGGTCTGTCCTGTCCTATAACCTGCTCTTATTCTGTGTTGGAAAATGCTGAGTAGTAAGACTAGCATGGGTGTGCCAAAGCCTTGTGTATTGTGCCTGTGTGCCCGTGTGTATTGTTGCCTGTGTGTAGTTAAACACTTATACTCGGTTCCACAGCTATTCTATACTTCAAAGGTGCTTTTTGTTCATAGACCACAAACATACTGTAAGAGGCAATAGGAACTCACAGCAGCGTTTCGTAGTGTGTGCGCACAATTATAGATTGAAGTATATGTGTATGTGTGATTGTTTTGTTGCATAATGACAACAAGAACGGCATCATCATATCTCAGTCACTTGACATAACATTTTCTGTGTTTAAGTATTACTCCATGTATGTTTATAATGGGTATCAGGACGACCCTTACTAATACTTAACCCTCTATGTGTTCTCACTTTAATTGTGAATGATTCTTGTGACTAATCAGTGGAGAACTCCTGTCTCACACAAGACTGTATGCCTTTTCTGTTATTAACTCACTCAACCCAAGTACTGTCAGCTGTTAATGAATTTGTCTTACTGAACTTGACTGATGCAGGGATTGTACAGGCAGCGAGATAATGTCAAAGCACTTGGCTGGATCCACGGTTTCTCTGTACGTGTGGAAGAGTGTGTGTGTGTGTGTGTGTGAATACATGCCTACTGAGATTTACTGTAATGTCAGTGGGAAGGTGGGTGGTGGGTTGTAAGCACTTAGCCCGATTGATTGATTGATTGATTGATTGATTGATTGGCCAAGTTACAACAAAAACCATTTCTTGGTTACCATAGCAATAGGAGCGCCAACAAAGAGCCACTCAGCTCTTGTGCACACACTGTTGTTTACAGTATTGCCATTTACAGACTATAACTGACTGTCTTCTGTAATATTACACCGTTACATTTTGATTATGGAATTGTACATCACTATATGTGTGTGTGTGTGTGTTTGTTTAGAAAAACTGAAGCCATAGGTTGACATTAACAAGACAGTTGTAGTGTCCTGACTGATTAGAGACCAACTCAGACAGAGACTATTTTTGATACCAAGTGTTCCCAATTTGGTACCACTTTTTTTGTGCGTGTGTTTTGGTTAAAGCACCTTGAAGCCCTCCTGTAACCCACAAAGCTGTGTGTTGTCTTTGTTTGTGTTTACTGTCTCAGCTGTAACTACAACATGTTTGTCAGTCCAGTCATGGTGACCAAAAAATCAGACTGAAGGAGAGCGAGAGAGAGAGAGAGAGGACCCAGGCAGACCAAACAAACACCTTGGTTCTCTGTTCGTAGACCAGGAAGTAGCAGATGGATTACAGTGTGATCAGCAAATATGATCTATCTTCCTACGTGTGTATGTGTGTGTGTATGTTTCAAAATGTATTTCTTTTGGGAATTACTTGAACCCTGGTTAGTTTTTGGTATTGTTTTTTTATGTCAAAACTGTTTGAGTGACTCTTATTGCTGAAACATTCACTGCCATAATATGGAAACATGTAATACAACATGAATTAAATGATAGTTTTTTACTTTTTCAGTTTTGTCTCTTTGTGTAAATCTAATTTTTTACTCAAGTGTAGCTTAAAGCTTGGTCACATAGACAGTAATGATGGCAGACAAAGTAGCTCATACTAGGATGAATTGGGGAAAATCATGTTTGTTAATACAACAGAAAATAGTTTACCCTGCCCGATGTGACATATACTGTAGATCCATTAATTTCACATTAATGAAGGGAAAGAGTAAGAAAACTCAGAAAAAAACTGATGCCTCACCTCCATCACTACCATACTCATCTCTGACTGCTATCTAGCAGCTCTGTTTTTCATAATTGCCAGAAAGCATGAAATACAGTTAAAGTTGCAAAAATTATAGATTTTTATCTCATGATGATGCTAAGTGAAACATTACAAAACCAAAGTTATCAAATTCAATCTGAGGTCCATATCATTTTTTAAATCTAGTACTAAAGCAATATGATTGCCTGGACCAAATTTCATGTCAATTCCTCAAGTTGTTTCAGTGAAGACATTGACCTGATGGTGGCATGGAGGAAAATACAAAACTTATTAGAATTTATTCCCAGGGAACTACAAATATTTATATGGTAATTCATGAAATATTTGTTGAGATACTGACAATTGTAGACTGTGAACAAACCTTTACAGGAACCAGTAGTGATGAAAGTCAAGATTGGTATCCACAGTTTTTACAAGTGTTAATTCAGTATATCAGGAAACAACTTTGATATGCAGTTCATTCATTCTGCATTAGTGCTTCTCTTTAAGGATGTCTCATGCCACACATTTGTCCAAGATATTGCACAAAGCAGAAATTTGTAAACAAAAATGTTTCATTCATAACTTAGAGGCATTTGCTTTTTGGTACTTATTTTTAATAAAAGACCAGTCAAGTGTCATGTGTGACACCACGCTACTGTCATTTCCTGGAGATGCTACCTCAACTGTTGACTGTTTGACCTGCAGGCAAAACAAGTCACTGTAGCAACAGAAGGAATTCATGTATGACAGCACATTTAATCTGCACCTATTGTACTGCTCCAGATGTCTTTCACCAGATAATCCGTGGTTTCTGTGTCATAGAGTACATTGTTTGCACAGTACCAAATTAATGTACAGTGTGAGGTTTAACAGTAGTCACTGCTGGAGTAAACACATCACACAGCTTGTCTGTTGTCTTTTCTTGCCAGCTTGTCTGCCACTGCAGGTGGCTATCATATCATACTGATACAGCTCCGCGATCCTGAGGACGTCCTTTGCGCTCCTAACAGTCCATCTTTCTCCTTCCTCAGTCAGCTGTTCATATTACCAAGCAAACCCCACCTAACTTCTGTTGACATTTAAATCGAGACTCCTATCCACGATTCACCCTCCTTATCCCACCAGGAAGGCCCCAAAGTAGCTTGCCCTTCCATCCATCTCCATGGTGCTGGCATTGCTAACAGTGATGAAGAGGCGATCAGCTGGCTGTAGAAAGGCTGTACCTGCCTGATGCAGGGAGAAGAGACCAGGCTCCTGACCCCGAGGCCAACAGACACTCCTAGAAGATTTCATTAGTAGAATGGGCACGGGGTAGGAATTCATCTGTGGACCAAACAAGAAAAACTAGCTCTCATACAAAGCATTACACTATATGATATTTTTCCATATTGCATTCATTTTGTAAATACACCTATCGTCGGAAAGCACATTTAATTCTTATTTAACACAATTGCAGCTAATGTAACATTAAAATTGATAGTATAAAATGTGGAATATTTTGTATGTATTATGGAAGCGACGACGATATAAAAATGTTAATCTGTTGACATGATCTCGGCCTAAAAGCACATTATAAAAAATGTTAACTGCAATGAATTGCACGTTCCAATTTGTAATTTCACTGGGTGAAAAAAGCCTCACCTTCTTGTAGATATACTGGACAAGTTGTGCTCCTTCCTCCTCCTTTGTTTCCCCCATCTCCCCCTTTGCCTCCCCTTCAGTCTCCCCTGTGGAAGGGAGTCGAAAGTAGGTCTGGGTGTAGATGTAGTAGAGGCCCGATCTGGGCACCAGCAGCTCTCCTCCTTTCAGCTCCATGTTCTGCAGGAAGGACAGACCTTTATGACCCTCCCACGATCTCACTCGCTCCCCCAGGTAGCCCCTGCTGCTCCGTGAACCTGCACACAAACAAGCAAAAGTAAGAAACTTGACATTAAGATTTCTTTGAATGAGAGATCTGAGAACAAATTATGTATACCACATATTATGAAATATATATATTAGTAAACATTCAGGGTTTTCTGTCTAACATGTTTTATTAGCAACAACTAGGACATATTAAAAAGTTACTGTTAACCTTTTGGTTACTTTATGCAGAAAAGCAACAAATTTAAATCATTACACTAGTTTTAATTTAGTTTCTACTTAATTAAAGTTACTTGACAGTACTTTACAAGCGAGTTAACTCTGGGTATGAATCTTGCTTTTGCTGACCTCTCGTGGTTTCATTTATCACTTTGCTTAAGTGATGTTGAAGTTTATTTATTATTAATTTATTTGTTTGTCAATCACTGTCTCAGTACACTGTGACACTGCGGTTGATCATCGCTGCTTTTTTTTTCTGGTCTTACATCACTCATAAGGCCTAAAGTACTTTTTCTTGACCATTACAGATGCATATTTTAAAATGTTAACTTTTGCTTTTGTCTACTGTCTTTGTTTGCTGGGCATGATGAGTCATGAAAAATCAGACTCATCCAAAAGACAACTATGTGACATTCCAGAATATGAGACAGCTGCAGATCCTGACAGACATGTAGCCTGGGAAGTTTCATAGCACATACTTCACCTCTGACCTCTGGAAAAGTGTGAATGAAGCCATACAGGGTTCATTTCATCTAGTCTATATGCAACACAGTTATTACTTGAGAGATCCATGCTGCTTGTTATCATTCATTTAGTATCTGTTTGACAATTCAATTTACCTAATGCTTTCCCTGAACATTTTGCTATACGCTGCTTGAATTATCCTTACCCTCTGCTGTTGGAGGGAGTGGGGATGAGACGACGCCTGTCAAATGGGCAGCAACTTTAGGAAGTGGAACCCCTCGAATCCCAGGGTCCAGCATAGGTAGTACGCCTGTCAGTTTATCTGTGAAAACACAAGCAGATAAGAAACACACATAAACAGGACATTTTTAGTGGAAAAAGTCATACTTCATCCCATTAGTAGTAACTGACAGTGAGTGAAGGCATTGTTCTTACTTCTCATAGCAGTGGATATCTCTTTCTGGAATTTGTCAGCCATGCTCTGAAAAACACCCACAGTCATAGAAAAAAAAAAGATAAGAAAAAGGTCAAGTGGATGTTTATGTATTAAATGTATTTATGAGGCTTCAAATCTATATTTCCAACATTCAGTTCTCAATTTGGGTCAACAAGTATGTCATCTGTGGATCTGTAATAGCAGTGATATCCTTTGGGCAAGTCTGTTTTTTAAAAGTGAGTTTGAGTTGGGTAATTTTCTCACTTCCAGTCTCTGGTGTCTGAATAATGTCTGTAAATCTTGTACTGTTATGGACTCACTAGTACTATGTGTGGACAGTTCTGTAGTCTTGCATTAGCCACTAATATATAAAATAACTGAAATTTTCTCTGATGCAAGAAATGTGCAATTAGGGCGACTGATGCTGGATAAAGTAAAACTAATACCTTCTCTATGAGGTAGTGGAGCTGCTGCGTGACCTGCCAACAGGGATCACTCTTCTTGTCCTCAGATGCTGAATCTTCAAAGCTGAAGTGTGGATTTGCATTTATCAGGCAGGACACACTGCTGCCAGAGAAACTCTCCTGCATCTGTCAATAAATAAAAGAAGTAAAAAACAAATAAAACACAAGTCGTGACCAAAATATAGTATCTTCCCAGAGCCCAAGATGATGCACAATAAGAAATAACAGGCTTTATGTTGTAATCGTTTAGACACAGCTTCATGAGGAGCATCTTAACCTGGGTCACATTGCTGTGCAATCTCTCATTGGTATTCTACAGCCAAATTTAAGACACTATGTGACTCTGCAGGTCGGACCGTTCATTTTCAGGACAAGTTTATAAAACAAAAGTTGTAGATTATCACTGAAAATAGGGGAGAGAGTCATATCAGCTTTGAGCTTCAACCTCATCTTAGCTTCCCCACAGCTGAAAGTAAGATGCCATGTACGTCCTCTGGCATGGTCATGCATAAAAAGTTAGAAAAATAAAATTTGTAGAGAACCTTAAACAGAACAGAGCCCTAACCTCATATAGGCCTCATCCAGTTGAAAGTCGTACCCAAGTCCTTCCCAGGAAAGACAGACTAATTAGGCTAGTAGTAATAGATTGGCCATGGTCAATTAATATACTGATTTACATTTAACTCTAAAGTGGTCACAGATTTTCATAAGGTGAACATTTAACTGCAGTCACCAGCCAATCAGAAGTCAGAAATAACTTTATCAGCCTCATAAAGAGGTTTTAAAAGCTTTTACTATTTGTCATAAAGTCTGCTGAAAGTCTGAAACACGCTTTAGGTTGCCACAACCTCTTAGCTGTAACTATTCTCACTTCCTCTTATTGTTTTGTGTTATCTACGCACCCTACTTTGTCCTCTCTCATTGTCTGCCTTTAGAATCAGAAATTCCTTCATGATCATGTAGGATTTTTACACCTAAAATAACTCTAACTAAAATGATAAAATAAAATATTACTTCAGTGGAGTGCTAAGTATTTTGAGATTGTCTTAAGTACATATAATTGTACAAAGGTAAGTATTTGTTTCAAATATTTGTATTTGTTATCAAACATCTTGCACATATTTAGTGTTTACAATAGGTTAATACTTTGTTATTAGCTACTTTCACCATGGAGGAGCTCTTTTCTTTTCTTTTTTTTTTTTGCATACTTGTCACACACAAATGAATCAGATCATTGAACAAATTTTAGTATTACATAGAGATAACCTACAATGATGATTTCATTTATTGTGAAAAAGTAATTGCCACCCTTTTTCTAAATCATGAGCTGGAGCTAAACGACTTGTTGGTTTTGCAGCGGTCTAGTCAAAATCTGAAAATCCGATTGAGATGCTGTTGCAACAGGTCGTTCATGCTTGAAAAGCCTCCAATGTGGCTGAATTAAAAAAATTCTGAAAGGAAGAGTGAAACAAAATTCCTCCACAGCAATGTGAAAGACTCAGTTGTCAGTGAAAGTAAACGCTTGACTGCAGTTGTTGCCACCAAGGGTAGCACAGGTGGCAAATACTTTTTTTCACATAGAGCCAGGCAGTTTCTAAAATATTCAAGCAACACTATTCTGGATGACTCCAAAATTGGCAATTTAACTGGTAACAGGTGAAAGTGTCATTGTTGGGAATAAAATGAGCATCCACCATAGACTCAAGCTTTGTAAGCAAAGATGGGTTGTTGTTCAGCACGTTGTGCCAAGCTTGGTGAGAGAACTGTATTTGATCTAATTTTTCTACATACCAACATTGACGTGCATGACCTATGAGGTTTCAGGCAGCACTGCATGAGAAACTGGCATGCTACTGAAATGAATACAGTCACATGGGCCTGGGAGTACATTGCTTTCAGAAATGCAATCTTTAACTCTATTACACATTGAGGAAGCCATACATCAATTATTTGCAGAAATGCAGCCAGGCTCTCTGGGCTCTAGCTTACAGATGGACTGTGGAGAGACGGGACTACGTTTCAACTTGTTCTTTGGAAATAAGACATGTAGACTGACAGCAAAAGGTGCAAAAGTCAGCATCTGGAATGGTATGGCAGTGCATCAGTGTCCACAGCATGAGGGAGTTATGTGAAGGTACTTTAACCAATATGATATTTTAAAGACACATATACTGGCATCAACCCAACAATTATTCCTGAGAGGTCAGTGAATATTTCAGCAGGACAATGCCAGATCTGCCTGCAGCACATATCTGTCTACTATTGAAAATGTGTGGCACATTATGAAGAGGAGAATCACACAACAAACCGCTGAGCAGCTCAAAACTTGTGCAAATATTTCACTTGCAGAACTGCAACAGTATCTTCACTAAAATGGAAGGTGATACTATTAGTAACAGAGTGGTAAACAGGGCTGAGGTACGTATCAAACTATCACAAAATACAATAACATTGGTCAGTAAACACACTGAAAGTCTTCCTGCTTTTCTCAGATGGCTACAAAGGTGCAAGCTTATGTTTATTTGATGTTTTCTTCAACCACTGTTCAGGCAATATTTCTATATTTTTGTAGCTACTGCAGGAATATAATAAAGACACTTAATGGTATATTGATATTACTGGACCTTAAATGTACTATCCCAATAACTGCACAGTAGCTGTGGTAGTGACTTAACCCCCCACTACTATTTCCATATGAACATTTAGAACCTCACATCTCCCCAGTTAGTTGATGCACTCACTGTCTGTTACATTAAGTGGAAAACAAACGCATATCTTACCGTGTTCAGGACTTTGTTGAAGTACATAAAACTGACAACAACGGCGATGGACTGGACGAGGATCGCTGCAAGCGTGATGAGTCCCAGACACTGGAGAGAAATAGAAATGGCCATTTCGCCGCGTCAGAAAATCATCGAAACCAGTCCCGAGTAGAAGGAAGACACTTTGAGCTGCCAGGACAAGTCAGATCAAGCTCTGCTGCATTTCTGCTCTGGAGGGACATAGAAGGAGGGAAACACGGCAGCAGTTTGTAGGTGGAGCACTGAGGAGGTACGGACGATTACAACAGCCTCAAGATGTCACTGTTATTGGAAATGTGCAGGGAGATTTAATGCTGCACATGCAAGTTCAGGACGCATTCAAGGGCTGTCAGACGTGGGAACTTTTATGTGACTTGTTGATTTTGGCCTTTAGAAGGTCCCATAAATAGCTGATATCTAATTTTGTTTTTTTATTATTATTATTTTATTTACTTTAAGGTCGATTGTAAAGCAGGGGATGTTAACTGAGCAACTTTTTGTCACATTGAAAAGACTTGTGATAAAAATATATTCTGAGAAAATTGTAAATCTAAAAGCTGACACCTTGTTTTGTGTGTGTTAAGCAGGCAGAGACTTTTTTAATGTCCAGCCATTTGTAGTAGAACAGCATTGTGATCTTTTTAGCTTTTTTCTAACTTTTATCGTGTAAAACCTTGTGTGATTGAAGTAGTGTACTCCTTTATGTAGTTCAAAGTACCTCAAATCTCAGTTTCCCAACATTAATAGCCATAAATAGTACCATTAGGTTAGTTCCCAGCCAGAAGCAACAAACACATTAAAATCTTTTTACGACTTTCAGTCTCCACATTTAGCGCAGCTTGGCTTCACCAACATAAAATGTAGGTTGAATGAATCATTAAGGAGTAGATGGAGGCCAAGGAAATATTCAGTGGTACAAAATCAAGTGGTTTGTTAAGATATTTGGCTTTTTGCAGATTAAATTGCCTCTGATGAATAAGTTTTGGCATCATTCCAAAGCTGATAGCAGTTATCAGCATTTGAAAGCAATATAAAAAAGCTCCTTTTCCTCATTTTCCTGCTATTGTGAAGGGACTTGAGAGAATGCTAGCTGATTGCTGCCAAATGGCCCATTGTTAGGGCATCAGTGAAATCCTAACTAATATTTGTCCCAAGGGAGTCATTCAATTTGCAGAAATCCACCTTGAGGGAGCCTTGGTGGTTCCTGTGCTTTCTTTCCTTCACCTTTAACCCCTGTTCAATTGTGCATGAGGAAGTGAAGGACTTCACAGTCCCTGGATATGGATTACCCTCCTAGGATTAAAATATCATTGTTATAACATAAAACACCTTCATACCACACAGCCATAATGCTCACACAGTCATGCACGTGCAGGCCAGATTTTACAGCAGGTTCACAGTGCCAGAGTCATCGAAGAAGTATTTCCTTATCTGATTAAAAGCTTAAAAAACTGAATATAAAGTGAAGAGAGGTTCCTGTGTTTCCCTAAGCGAGTCAATTCCCAGGCTTGTCAGAGAGAAGGTGAGTGATATCTGAAGACTGTCTGGCCTTGGGCATGAAAGATGACACCCTGAGAGGAATACCTGTCTACAGTTCCATGGCAAATAAGCAGAGAGAGACAGAATGCATGTTGAAATATAGTGACAAGCTAATCCCACCTACCTAAAACCATAATCGTTTATTAGTACATTTTCATCAACTGCTCTCCACCCACGTTATGCAGCCAGTTCAGCCAGTGATCTTTAACCTTGGTCAGATATGTCCACATGCACAAGGCCCCAACTGGCTCTGCTGTTTCAGAACTTAAAGCAACTGTATTTAAGCAAATACTTATACTCATATATACTGTAGCATAGATGTAAACAAATCCAAGGTTTAATTTCATGAAAGATTTTAATCATTTTTTACAAAAAATGACTCAAAGCTAAGTATTTCCAAAACCTTGAATATAAAATCGGGGAAACATCTGCAGCTTCTCTGCAAATGAAAGCAGTTCTCCCTTAAGTGAAGAGCTTTACTAACTCCCAGAACACATATAAAAGACAGACCACGCTCCTTCCAACCTCTTTTGCCCTCAACTCCTGTTTTCTTTCCCTTGAGGCTTCTCCTCCCAACGTTCCTCTTAGTGAAGTCATGGAATCTCCCTAAATTCCCATCAGAGCAATACACCTGCTCATTGTGGCATTATAAAACAAAGACTGCAGCTGAAAAATGCTACAGCAGCACAATGCACACAGACACTTGGCAATGTCATGGGTAGTCTGTCAGTGGAAGGGTGTTTCCCAGATAGGAAACAACTGGATGTGAATAAGAGAGTAGAGAAACAGAGCCATATTTATATATTTAACTAAGAATACTTCATTTCCTCATCCATCATCTTGAATGTTGTTTAACACATTTGTTCAGCCAAAAGAGCACTAAATCAAATCTAAAAGTAGAGTGTGATTTTTAAATTTAGACTAAGGCTTAGGCTAAGATTAGGATTAGAATTACATTTAGGTATGATAATTTAACATTACATTTGTGTTTCAAGGAAAGATGTTTTTAAACGCTTTCCAAATCCACAGTGGTGGAGTTGATATTTTCAAATGTAGCATTAAAACATTAGAAAAACAATACAAGAAAAAAGGTCCTGCAGATCCATTTAATATATAAAATAAGACTATTTAAGCTATAACAATTTGTGATAATAAAAAAACCTTACCGTATGTTTTGTATATTGAGTCTGGGTCAGTACAATGTATTTGTAAGAGAAATGCAGTGCATTAAAAAGCTCCTCATAATCTTCCTCATGTGCGCAGTAAATCTTTAGTAAATCTTACGTAACTACTAGTATGACATGAATGTGATGATTATTAAATGTCTTGACACTATCAAAGCCCCTAATTCTTTAATCAGACAATAGAGGGTTTTGTTGCATTGATTTATGGAGCTGCTTTAGTGACTCAAAAATGCACCGTTGCTCCTACCTGCTGGCTAAGAACTGAAAGCATGTCTGGTCATGACAGGTATTGAATACTAGTGCATTCTCTGTTAATAATAATGTAGGTTACACATGCAACACAAAGGATATTATTAATAACTCATCACAATGATGTTTATTTCTCTCAGTGCTGTTGAATCTCTATTGCTGAATGTTACTCTGGAGGCTGTTGACTAACTGAATAGTAAATATATATATATATCCCACTTATTTTACATTATAATAAAATACTTTAATATACAAAATCACTTCACTTCCGAACAATCTTCAGATGCATTAAAGAGAATTCTGGGAAATATTATGTGCAAAAGCAGATTCATTCGAAAATAAAACACAAAATACATTTAAATACAATTATAGTTTATCTAAATTTAAATATTTACTTTCTGAGTAGCAAAGAAACAGAAAAGGCTCTTCTTCACACGTCTGAGTTGGTGTGTTTAATTGACATCCTTCATTAGTTCATTATTAAATCAAAACAGTCAGTTTTCATGAAATTAATCTCAGGGAAAAATGAAAAAACTAATTGACAAGTGAAAGATTTAAGCAAACATGCTATAAACACAAGTTATGCTAAAATGCTGACAATGACAATCGTAAGATGCTGATATTAAGCATCTTAATTTAGTGTGGAAGCACGCTAACACTTTGATACATTGCCCTAAACACAAAGTACAATTGAAGCTGAGATTAGTTTAAATTTAGTCATAAAATAAATTATTCAATTGGGAAAATTAAAAATTTGTCCTAAAACTTAACAAATCATAAGAGTTATTACAAGCAATTATGCATGTCTGTACCCAGTTTGATGGCAATCCAACATTTGTTGAGACATTTAACAAATGTGAACCTCTTGGTGGTGACAGAGGAAAAGTCAGGGAATTATCCTCTTGGTAATGTAACTGTCTGTATAAAATTTCACAGCAATAACAATGCGATTTATAATATTTTATTCAGAAAATCAAGTATAAAACCCACTACAACCCTTACGACTACAACACAGACACACTCTTACAAGTTGTTCTGCAGCCAGCTGAGGTAACCTCTGACCATCCTCTTTGAAACATCAAATTCCAAAGGCCAACGTATAAGGCTGAAACTCCCGTGAAAGCCATCCTGATTATGGTCACTGGTAACTGTGACTCCTGCGTCCTGTAAGCGACGTGCATACATCAGCCCATCATCCCTCAACACATCATATTCGCATGTTATGATGTATGTCCGAGGGCACTTGGCCAAAACCTCTGGTCCCGCCAGCAGTGGTGCTGCCCGCACATCCAGCAGAGCCGGCACCTCCTTCGCAAGCCCCTGCAAACCTTTTTCCACAACCAGAGGCTTGTAGCTCTTCTTGTGTTTTGGGTGCAGGAGGGTGGTCCAGTCTACTCTTGCTCTCAGCTCTGGGGTGATGGCTGAGTGCTGTAAAGAGCTGTGGTTGTTTGCCAGAAACTGGGGCAACAGCGAAAGGTCAACACCGAGGTACTGCAGCCAAAAACGAACCATGACGGTCCGATAGAGGATGGGCATGTCTTGGTTCTGCAAGTACGAAGGTGTGTTGAAATCCAGAGCCTGGAGCGCGGGGTAGATCAAAACCTGGACGCTGAACTTCACACTCATGGTGTCGTCTATGGAAACCTGGGAAAATATAGTTACACATGAGGCCTTGCACCTTTATGTATTGTATTTACACTGTTGCACACTGCCATTGGAGATGGCTTCTTTATGTACCGCTTGAGCCACTGCAGCAGCCAGATTTCCTCCAGCGCTGTCTCCTGCCACAGCCACGCGCTCTGGGTCAATCGCATACTTGGCCAGAACCTCTTGGGACAAGAAGTGTTTGGCAGCAGCAAGGCAATCAAAATACTGCACTGGAAAGTGCACCTCTGGATACAGACGATAGCTACATAGACAATGATTACAAAGAATACAATTTAAAATTCAGCAGTAATTTTACAAATATAAATCAGTTTACTTTAAATCAGTACTAATGAGTCTGTTAAAATGTTTGCATATTTTCTGTGACTCTAAGGAGAACAAATTTTCATATTTCCTAAAACATCATACATTTTGATGAGTTTCTATGAGATCTTTAAAATTGTAGATCAGTGTTGCACTTACTCAACAGAGACGACGACAACGTTGAGCTCATCAGACAACATGCGGTTGATTGTGTCATACGTCCACATCTCTGAGGAAGAGAGCGAGAGATTGAGGATGGTGTGAAAGCCAAATGACATGGACAAAGAACATGCGGCATAGAGAAAATATATAAGCAAATTCTGTTTGAATAATCACCTTTGTAATTATGTCATAAAAAAGCACATTTTGAAGATACCCACTTAAAGACAGCAGTAATGCTTGTACTCACTGGCACTGCCTGACGTCCAGCCTCCTCCGTGGAAATAAATCAACCCTCTCCTCAGATGACCCTCTCCTCCAGCCGGCGGCTCGTAAACAGAGACAGGGATGCCAGCAAAAGTGATGTCGCTGACTTTGACTCCTGGCACGACCCCTCCGCCAGACTCAGAACTGAATAGCCTCCTCATCATGCCGCAAAAGCAGTCTGTGTACGGTTTGATAGAGTTGATGTAGTTGTCCAAACCCAGCCAATTTTTCAAAGAGATCTGAAAACAGAGCAGAAAGAGGAGAGTAAATAAGAAATTGTTTCACCTGAAGTGTCATTTGTCAGGACACAAATAAAATTTGCATGATAATATGTTTTCAGGCAGAGACTAAAACCAGCATCTACTCTAACAGGAAGGAATTTAAGAAAAACTAAATACATTCATCATTTGCTAAGAACTGCAGACCCAACTGTCTCAACCAGTAACCTCTGATCTTCTGAACTGTGTGATACTGATGTGTCTGTCCTCTCACCCCAAACCATCTTAGACTGTTTCAACAGTCAAGTTCAAATAAGGCCAGTAGACACAGCTTCTTGGCACAGGGGACACGCAGATCCAGACTTCTACACTGAGACACGCTGGCCTAAAGTTTCACAATAATATTAGTTCATGAGGCCACAGATTTCAATTTCAGATGGACGTAACAATCCAATTTTCTCACTAGACAGTGATTCTGATACATTCACTCTCATTTTTTTGTATCTCATTGTAAAAAAACCCACGGACACACGCAATGTTGTCGAACTATAAATTGAATTTAAGTGACTGTAGAATGATTTGATGTGATGTTATGTCTTGTGGTCATATGATTTGTATGATGCTGACAGAGAAGGATAGTCACATTGTCACGTTATAGCTGATACCTGATCTCATTAATAAATTAAACATTGATTGTGCTGTAGGATGGTGCCAGTCCCAAACTGGGTGGGTGGTGAAATCAGGGGTGCTAAGGTAAATGTATTATGTAATATTGTTTTGTTTTTGTTATTTTATTACGAGGTTCATGCCAACATTTAGCTGGTGTGTTACTATATAACACATTTAATAAGTTAAAGTTAGAAAATGATAAACATTCTCCAGTCAATCAGTAAATAGTCTATATTCCTATATGCAACATTTTTTCAAGGAGAGTCTTTTGTGTGTAAGACATAACACAAAGGCATTACCGTTTTATGCCATAATAAATTAGATGAAGAAACTACTGTGTTTTAAAATTTACATCGCACATAACAGTAATGATGTTAACTGACTGCACGGTACGTATCAGCAGAAGTCTTGACAAAAATGTGTGAATTGCTGAGTCCGTGTTTTCATGTTAACCAGATACTGAGACTGGAGCAAGCACAGGCTCGGGTGGGTGTTGACCACTGTTGTGGGCATATTCTGGCCCACAGGAAGCCTTCCATGGGTTAGGGTGAAGGACTCAAACCAGCCTTTTAGTCTAAAGGCCAGCTGTTGCTTAAAACAGGCATTACTACATGTACTTGCATTTCTTTAACTTGAAAATCTTATAGTTTTGTATCAATGGAGACTACTACTTTAAGGCCAACTTCAAAAAAAAACTATTCCTTTCCCTTTTTATTTATTTTTTTGTTTGTTCTTTACCGTTTCATAATTATTCAAGTACTTGTTTCAGTATTATTACATTAAATGATGCAATAAAAGACTAAAGTGACTTGTAGACCTATTATTTGCTTTGGCACCGAGCCTCTGCATAATCTGCTGGGCCCATCAGGCAGTGTGGTAATAAGTAACTAACATAATTTCTCTTCACGCCCTCACATTCAAAAGTAGAACAATGTTTGACTGTGTAGTTAATTTTCCTCACACATAACTAAAGTCACTCTTTCGTGGCTACTTTGCAAAAGTTTAGCACCGTTAAAAAAGTATATATGTTTATAAAAAGTAAAAAGTTATTATTATTTTTATTATTTTATTATTATAAAAAGTTTGCACATTTCACCCAGCTTTTAATGCTTAACTGAAAACAGCAAGAAAAGACATGCATGCATCTGGTGAAGCTCTGTAAACTGATTTCTGGTCATGTCATGAACATGTCATGTACACCAACTCCAAATCAGTGCATTTATTTGTTAACTTTATAAGATACTAATTACCCACTTATTGTACTGCTGATCCTTAACAAACACAATGATACATTGAATTTGGGCAGGGCAGGTTTAACACCACTTAACATATCATTTGAATAGACTCAGCGTTGTCACAAGCAGGCGTGTTACTGTGTTGAAGGTTACCGTGTCCATATCTCTGCCACTATTACACAGCAGTTTGCACAGTAGCTCAAAAGAGCATGGTAACAATGTTTGTGTAAATCACATCTGCATTCATTTGCACATTTACTTTTTTGCACCACTATTTGCACCACAGTCCCAGTGAAAACACCCGCCTTACCAGTCGCATCGCTGGCCTTATTGCTGCGTCCAACATCATCAACTTCCACGGATTCTGGATTTCATCTGGAAGAGGGACGTAAACGTAATAAGCGACCCCCGCCGTTAGTAACACGGTAACAACGACTGGCAGCAGCCTCATCTTGTATCTGACACCTTCACTGTCTTCGGTGACTCCACTAACCCGAGCTCACACCAGCAGGACTCAGCATCCAGACTGACTCTGCAGGTTGCAGATGTGCGACCAATAAGCACTTCCCTTTCATCCAGCATTTCCCCTTGCAAAGCTTCAAAATAAAAGCTGCAGTGACGCAACTTTCCCATGAAAAATTAATCTGAACTGAATCTAAACTAAATCTTTAAATGTTTTGAGTTTTAAATCGTTTATAGAGCCGAGTGGTCACTCGTATAACGTTGCAGTCAATAACTACGTTGCTATTTTTAATTTCAAAATTAGTAAAGCTAATCTATGACTTTCATAAACAGACATCTCACTGTTGCTCGCTCTCGCTCTCTCCATATATATATATATATAAATTCATGTACAAATAGACATCTGAGAAATGTATGGAAATGTTTTTATTTTTACTTTTTTTTCTTTTTTTGAAGAGCTGTCACTTGCTTTACTTAAACATCGCCACTAGGGGGCACAACAGAGCTGCGCACGAAGACGGGACACAGTGAAAAATGTCATTACTGAAACAAGAAGGTTTAAATAATTACTCTGATAATGTTTTTTTTTTTAGTCATCAAACACTGTAAGTCTATATTGAAGTTTTGTGGAATCAAGTAAAGTTTTTTTTGTTGACTTATTGTAAATACATACATTTAGTTGATTTCAGATTTCCTCAGTTCCTTAGTCTTGAACATGAGCTGTTCTCATTTTATGAGTTTTGACTAGAAATGATGAGTTTAACGAGGGACATGTGGTGGTTCGCACTGATGCCCCACAGCAACAAGGGTGTTTCACTGTGGAGTGTATATGTTCTCCCAGTGTTTGCGTGGGTTCTGTCCGGGCACTCCAGCAGTCTCCACAGTCCACAGTCAGGTTGATTGTCCATAGGTGTGAGAGAGAGTGTGAATGGTTGTCTTTGTCTATATGTGGCCTTGCAATGGGGATATTAGTTATAATTCCTTTATTTACATTTATTTATTTATATTTTTAACAAATTCCTAAAGTCTTTCAAAAAGGTTAATTTATGTTACTACACACCTGATAAAATCATGAGTACTCCTTGAACTTACTTTTATCGATGCCTTTTCATGTGAAAACATCAATACTGAAGTCTCACTGAAAAGCTTTAATGGTGCAAGTTGCTGGCAAGAGCTCAGACTCATCACAGGCTGTTGATCCCTCTGTAATACTGTTTAATCTTACTTTTTCATCTTTCAGCGTTTGTTTTTAGACATATCACCTTTTTTTCTTTTGAGGTCAAAATGTCCAGTAAAACTATTCTCGTTCAATATTCTCACAGGACCAGTGTTTTCAGAGGTCTACACACCAATCAGAGCAAAGAAGAGACTCAGAAAGGATGTTGCGTTTAGGCTTGTGTGGTGTGCATCTTCAACCACAGCCACAGAAACACAAGTAGCATCAAAGTGCAGTCGATAGTATGGTAACCAACACTGAAGACGGGACAAACAGTATCAGTGTCACAGGCTCACTATCTCGCTGTGCTATTTATCACCCTGCTTCCTCCCATAGTTTAACTTTTAAATGACCACTGTCTATCCCTTGTGGCCCTGTGTGAGAAAGTAAACAAACATCACAGCTGATGAGACTCTGTCCTCTGCACTGGGACAGTTTTCCATAACACTTCAGCCAGACCACCAGACCATGGCAGATTAGCCTCTTGGATAACCAGAGAGCAGCTCTCGGGAGAAGACATGACAAGATGGCTGCAAAAGCTTAGTGATATGTTTTAATAAAAATGTGTTCACACGAAAGAACAAATTCATTTTGCGCCAAAAGCAGCAAAAGTTATGTAGCAATTATCCTGTGTTAAAGGAACAGTCTGTCATTTTGTCTTTAGATTTTAGAGGATAAAACCCACTTTCATACCTTTTCAAAATAAGGTCACAGACAACAGCCATTTTTGTTATCTTAACATAAAGACGAGAAACTAACAACTTTATAAATGAATCTTAAAACTGAAATGATCATTTTTATCATTTTTGATTGATTAAATAATCAACATATAAGTTTGCTTAAGTTGCTTTAAGTTTGGTTTGCTTTAGAGGTGATAGCAGCTTGATTTTTGTTGCCTTGGACAGTGCCAGACAAGCTGTTTCCCTCTGTTTTCAGTCTTTGTGCTGAGCTAACCCTCTCCTGTCTCCAGCTCCACACTTCCTATACCCAAGAGAAGAAAACTAATACAAATATTTTCCAAAATGTAAAACTATTCCTTCATTGCACTCTAATTATGTCTACTAGACCGCATTTGACATTTTTCTCTCATTTATACTACTATTACTAATAATACTGTTACTACTTTCTCCCTATGCATTTGCATAACATTTGCCTTTTTTTTCTGATTGCAGATTGATTACAATACAGTAGCTCATGACGCATAAAACTACACGCTTTTGCAGGCATCTTGAAATCCAAAATCCTACAGGGGGTGAGTGTTTCACACTCTGAAAGATCACTTTAAGTCAGACACAGATACCATATTTGCTCACTCTCCAAAAATCTCTGTGAATGAAAGCGTCAGCAGAAAGCTTAAATTGTAAACGTTAATGTGATATATGTGCTTTCTTGTGTGCATGGGTGTGTGTGTGTGCTGTAAAGAGTGTGCATTAAAATTCCCCTCTTCCTGCCCCCTCCCTCCCTCTGGCGTCTCTCTCCAGTCTGTGGTATGGAGGGCAGAGAGAGGGCCCCTCTCTTGTGTCGCTGACTGGAGTTACACTTATAGTCATTTAACATGACTAAATGCATGAGGCAGAAATTGGGGTTGAAGCAGCCCCGTGTTGTTGTGAAGCCTGTTTCTTTTAAGGTTCTGTTTTTAACAGCAATTAACCAGGACTTTACTGTAAAAAAACAAGATAATCCCACGTAATTAGCACAAAATTAAATGTAATGGCAATATTTTTGTCATTTGAGTCTCCTGATGCACAGTTAGATCTATTAACTTCTTTTTGTAACCTGAATAAGCTAAAATTGGTTATTCAGAGACAAGTTCTTCATACGCAGTTTACAAAAGCAGGTGTGGATGAAATGCATTTAAAACCAGGAATGTTCTCCCTGGATATGTTTTAGAGGAAGATACACTTGAGCTGGGATGTTAATGGATGTCTGGACAATTGTGATTGCAGGAGGATGAATGTGTGCCCTCGCATAAAATGGCTCAGGCTTATATGCCTGTGTTTTGAAAGCATCCCCAGACTGTAGGATACACTCGCACTTGATCTGAGCTGATTTCTGGTGAAAGGGTTTCATTTTTAATTTTCTGAAATTCCTACCACATCCACCACTTGTATTCTGGAATGTTAGACATTTTTCCAGATTGATTTTTTAACATGTAATATGCAGAAATGATCCTTTGTACCTTCATTATTACATACTTCTGCAGGTGATGGTCTCTGTATAGCTAACCAGCTGAAGAACCACTTTACAGCTGAGACAATAAAGTTATATTTCCTCTCAGATCGAAATAAGATGAATTCCAGTTGACCACAGCCACTGTTTATTTATTTATTTTTGGAAGAAAGGAAACAAACAGTTGCTTCAAGTCAACAGGAAGTCAGTCTTTGATACTAAAAATGGCTTGGTATGTTTCCTTTTCTCATCAAGCAGCAATGGTAAGGAGTGGCAACAGTCACGAAGGCAGCACTGGATTGTAATTATGCACATGTACAAATGTAAGAATGTTCTTTCTCAAATGTTCTTTTGATATATTTTACTTCCCCAGTACAACTACAATAAATAAGTAAACTTTACATCGTAGTCATAAAGTTTTTTTTTAGATTATCATTTTGTTTTATTTTTATAGTTTTATTTAAAACTGGGGTGTGAATATAGAAAAGTTGTTTATTGTTTGTGGTGCATATAAGACTCACCAATATACTTGTGCACACAGTGGCAATAATGTGTTGCATTATTCAGAAATGTCATAGACAGAAGGCCAGCTGGTATGTTTCAGCTGCAGCACAGACTATTTCTGAAATGAATAACAACAACCTGTTGTTATTCTGCCCTCTGCTAAGCAAGGTGTCACACTTGAAAGAATGGGAACAGAAGACACAGAGTTTGTGCTGTGGGGTACGCTGAGGCTGGTGTGAGACTGTTGTTGATGCAAAATATTCAAGTACACTGGCTGAAGGCTATTTGCTCTGCAGCTGAAGTCATCCTCTTAGCCGGGTGGACTTCTGTTATTTTTTATACCCTAACACCACGCTTTATCATCTCTATACCACAGCAATAACATCATGGTGTGATGTTGCTAATTAGTTTCAAATTTGTTTCATAATCTCTTGTAAAGCCTTGTGAAGATTATTTATGTTAGCAACATTATCACTCTTTCAACGAATCAGCTGAAGTGGCCACAAATTGTTGCAATCACACTTACAACATAAGATGATACTTTGTTCCGCTGCCAGTAAGGAAGTGAGCGTGTGAAAATTATGACATTACCTCTTACATTGAATTCACATGTTGTGCCCAGCTATTAACACATGTTTAATGTGGTTTTCATTTCCATTACCGAGCGCATATGCTGCAGAAGACAGATTCATATCGGCAGTAACAACTGAGAAAACTGATCCACAAAGAAAGGCCTATTGTTTTCATCTACTCACATTCAGCTGTCACACAACCTACACTCATTTTTAGCCACTGAAATGTGTAGCACTAAGTGTCAGTGTCTGTCAGTCACTGTTGCACCTTCAGACTGAAATATGTCACTAGTAACTATAGTGTGGATTTCCTTAAAGGTTTGTGCAGACATTCATGAATTAAAGCTGGGGTATCCTACTGACTTTGGTGCTCTCCTGACCTTGACTTTGTTACTTCTAGATGGACTGCCATAGTATCTGGTGCATGATCCATGTTACCTAACAATGACATTTTTGCATACAAATGACAACATTTGTTCAAAATTTCAAACTGTTCAACTGTTTTGTGTTTACAGTACTTTGTGTTTAATGCTAATAAACATTAAACTAATATAGTGAATATGATAAACATTATATATATTATATATGCCCAAAATCACTATGTTGTTATTGTGGTTTTGGTCATGCACCATTAAGTCTGAACAGTGCCTCACTGAGAAGGTAGAAATACCTATAGACTCTTGACTGTTTTTATTTATCATATATTTTGAATATAATTTATTGATGATACATTTTAGAAAATCTAAAAAGTGCTCAAATTGTTCAAAAATGTTGAGTTATAGTGCAAAAGTCAGCAAACAAGACCTTTCAATTAACTGTATTATGTCCACATAAAAAACATAAACAACCTCTGACTAATGTTCTCTTTAGGAATGAATTAAAACCTTTACTGTGCAGGTGAGGAGGAGATACAAAGTAAAAACAACAGTGTCATACTGTATATCCTATCCTATATGGATATGATCTTTGCCAAAAAGCCATTGATTCACTCACTTGTGAAGGTGGGAAAGATGGGAAAAGACTTCATGTGCTCTTCATCATGGGTTGCACAGTTTCTCTGTTAGATTTTTATCAAACTCCTCCCTTCCACTCCCAACCAAATCTTTCCACCACCAGCTCACAGTCAGCTCATATCTAGTTTCTGTCAGACTCAAGTTTTCCGTTGGTCTCCTGGGGATCCTGGACTTCAGAAGATGGATGGTATAGTTCATTCACTGTTGCCAACAGCAGATAGCACATCAGTTTGTGCAGCCCACAGTTTGGAAAAAGCATCAGGCTGGCAGTCGGCCTGGGCAGAGAGACGTCAAAGGTCAAGTGTCAGATAGGGACTGATGTGGACAGCCGCATGCCTCAGCCCTGACCTTTAACCTGGAAGTGCATGAAGACACTGCCTTACTGTTCGCGTGAGGACAGATGCAGATGTTTCACTATAAAGTCTCAGCATGATTCTTTAACGGAAACAGTTGCAAATACAAACAACCACATAAGACAATGACAAATGCTGAAATGCACACAAGGCAGTAGAGGTGAACGTGGCAGCTATGATTAAACATGCATTAAAACGTGCACATAAACATGCACACACATATGACCTCCAACTTTTTCCCCAGCATACTCAGCCGACGCCCCGTCCCACTCCCTTGAGCCTCTCTCTGGTCTAAATAGGATCCTGATGTTGTGCTAACCAAACCCCCACACTCACCCCCGCCTGACGTCCTCTTCAACCAGAAACAGAGCTGTTAAGCGCGGTTTGACACTCCTCCCCTCATCCTCAGCTGCTGCAGAGCGACGTTGACAAGAGGCATCTGTAACAGTGGTGAGAGTGATGCAGTAGGCAGCAACCAGAGGAGATATAGAGATAATTAGCCAGATACTCTGACATACAGTATGAGAGGGGTCACCTCCAGCATTCACTGTCATATCACAGTGCAAGAAACAGCTGTTTTAAAAGTTTGTGTTTGTGGCTTGTGGGATATC